>JASAND010004385.1:0-15425 GCA_030248195.1 Trissonchulus latispiculum | reverse complement strand
ATAGTTAGCATAAGCCGTCATGTGTCAAACCACCCACCCCCTAGCGCAACTATGGTTCGTGGAGTACTCGGGGTTGGTCAACGAAGTTTGCCCTCCCTTGCCAATAGTTAGCATAAGCCGTCATGTGCGCGAGGGGATGCTTGAATCACCACCTTAAGACTCCAAAAGGCACATTCAACACGGACACTTCAGTTTACAAATTTTGGCCGCAAGATTCCTACAGCTCGAAACAAACAACAAATATAAGCTGACACTGAGGTGCAGAGTGAGACACATGAATGTATGATCGCTGCGTGGAGAGTGAGACACATGAATGTCTTATAGCAGGCGTAATGAAGCTATTGCTACCTGGCAGTGCGTCACTGTTTGCAGGTTACAGTAACAGGTATGAAGATTAGGGGTGAGAGACACTAAGAAGTTGCATATAAGGATGGGGGGATAGAGTTACACGTGTCTTGCACAAATTGCCGTGTAACTGATAAGCTTATGTAAGGTGAGGAGTGTCAAAGCAAAGCAACGTACTGTGAGACACATGAATGTGTCAAAAGCGAAGTAACAAAGGCGTAGAGATACCTTATAGTAGGCTTTACAGCTACAGTTCTACACGTGGGACTGTGTGGCACATGAATGTCTCTAAGCAAAGCAAATTGCTGTGAGACACATGAATGTGTCAAAAGCGAAGTAACAAAGGCGTAGAGATACCTTATAGTAGGCTTTACAGCTACAGTTCTACACGTGGGACTGTGTGGCACATGAATGTCTCTAAGCAAAGCAAAATTGCTGTGAGACACATGAATGTCAAAAGTGAAGTAAAGGGCGCAGGCGACACTGTGTGACACGTGCATCTATGGGAAACAACATGTAGGCAGTGGCAGACTTTGATGTCTCTTATGAAACCTTCCTCAGAAATGTTGCACGTGTTAATTATCAGGCAACAAAAAGAACACCGGGCGCTTGTTTTGAAAAATCGAAATAGCCCACATATTTCTCAAGCCTTGCCGATGGCACGAACGAGATGCCTGGCTGGGCGCAGCGTTTTGGTGGTTCCAAACATTGGGAGAAGTTAACGCTGGGTGCCTGACTTGTCCTCGGGTATGCCACCTCACTATGGCCATTTTGAGCATGCAAGTTCTATGACAAGCTGCTCAGCTCACGTAGGGCTTTCATTTGATACCAAAAATGAACACTTTAAGCAGCGTTTTGGTATTTTCAATGACCTCCTAACTCAAAGTGCCATATAGATATCAAAGAATAAATACAAAACGCTCAAACTAACCCTGTATGCGTAGATACCTTCGCAGCAGGCTAGCCGCCAGGTGGGCCAGAGCCGTGGTTTTGTCCGAGCCCATGTCGACCAATTTCGCCGCCAGCAGAATCCACAACAGTATCCGGATCATCAGCAACTGAATCTGATCTTCCTGAAAAAATATGAAACAAAGACATAATGAAAAACGCCTGGCTGCAGTCACTAAGGCAAAGCCTTAGTCCGAAACAGGAGAGAGCCAATAGGTGGTCATCCTCTTATGCATTAAATGTCGAAAACAGAATATGAAAATCCAATTTTTTTGTACAAAATCGATAATGGCCGGCAAAATGCTATTTGAAAAAAAAAAAATAACACCATAAACTGTGTGTGTGTGTGTGTGTGTGTGTGTGTGTGTGTGTGTGTGTGTGCATGTGTGTGTGTGTGTGTGTGTGTGTGAGTGTGTGTGTGTGTGTGTGTGTGTGTGTGTGTGTGTGTGTGTGTTTGTGTGTGTGTGTGTGTGTGTGTGTGTGTGTGTGTGTGTGTGTGTGTGTGAGTGTGATTGTCTGTGTGTGTGTGTGTGTGTGTGTGTGTGTGGGTGGGGGTGTGTCGTGTGTGTGTGTGTGTGTGTGTGTGTGTGAGTGTGTCGTGTGTGTGTGTGTGTGTGTGTGTGTGTGTTCGTGTGTGTGTGTATGTATGTGTGTGTGTGTGTGTGTGTGTGTGTGTGTGTGTGTGTGTGTGTGTGTGTGTGTGTGTGTGTGTGTGTGTGTGTGTGTGTGTGTGTGTGTGTGTGTGTGTGTGTGTGTGTGTGTGTGTGTGTGTGTATGTTGTATGGGGTGTGTGTGCGTGTGTGTGTGTGTGTGTGTGTGTGTGTGTGTGTGTGTGTGTGTGTGTGTGTGTGTGTGTGTGTGTGTGTGTGTGTGTGTGTGTGTGTGTGTGTGTGTGTGTGTGTGTGTTTTTGTGTGTGTGTGTTTGTGTGTGTGTGTGTGTGTGTGTGTGTGTGTGTGTGTGTGTGTGTGTGTGTGTGTGTGTGTGTGTGTGTGTGTGACCATCCTACTGGTTTAATTCCCATTCCCCATCCCCCCCAATTCCCCAATTTCCAATTCCCCTGTGTGTGTGTGTGTGTGTGTGTGTGTATGTCGTGTGTATGTGTGTGTGTGTGGCCACTGCAGCTTTATATATGTTAGACAACACTAACTGTGTAGTCAGTCTAACATAAAAACGTTAACTTCATATTTTTGGATGTTTTGTAATGAATTGATTATGAAGCGTTACTTGACGGTATAAAGATTTTGAAAGTAATTTAAACTTTAAGTGAGGATATACCGACTTCCTGTTAAGCTTCCAACTTAAGCTTTAACATGCTAACTTATTATTTCTGTAACATTCATCAGTGTTTTATTCGAAGACCATGTGCTATACAACTTGCTATACCATTGACTATACAGCTTGCACTTAAACGCTGCCTATTTCGTTTGGTAATACTAGGTTACTTTCGTTATTAAATTTCCACTTCCGGAATTTTAAACTTCCAAGTTAAGCTACAACATGTTGACATGTAACCGATAGGTTTAATCAAACATTGCAGACCCACCAGAGGAAATAGGCAGCGTTTCAGTGCAAGCTGTGTAGTCAATGGTATAGCAAGTTGTATAGCCAATGGTCTTCGTATAAAACACTGATGAATGTTACAGCAATAATAAGTTAACATGTTAAAGCTTAAGTTGGAGGCTTAACAGGAAGTAAGTATATCCTCACGCAACGTTTAAATTACTCTCAAAGTCTTTATACCGCCAAGCAACGCTTCATAATGAATTCATTAGAATAGTTTCAAAAATAAGAAGTTAGCAGGAAGAGTTTCGTGTTTTTAGGTGCAAAGATAAGAAAATTTTGGCTGCCGCCATAATTCTCTAAGTACATAGTTGATACGCCCGTATTGGTTGGTAGAGCTGGAAAGAGGGGAAAGAAATGAAGATTTTGCTAACGTCTTTATGTTAGACTGACTGCACATTTAGTGTTGTCTAACATATATAAAGCTACAGTGGCACTGCAGCATAATCTGAACGGCTTTCATATAGCTTACTGTACTGAGCAGAGCAGTGTTTACTCAGACGGGGGAAATATTTCAGGGGAAAATGTTTAGGGGGAAAATATTTCAGTTTATTAGGGGGGGGGGAAATTCAGGGGGCAAAAATATTTAGGTAGGAAAAATATTTCACCTTATTGCTCCGAAGGGGGAAAAAGATTCAGGGGGAAAATATTTCACCTTATGTGGGGAGGGGGGGGGGGAAATTTTGGGGGGAAGAATATTTCACGACACCGCCCCCACGATCGGCCGCTTGGGGCCGGTGTCGGTCACGGCTCCCAAACCGGCCCCCATTTCAGTTTCATGCGGAAAGTGAATTTTGAAAATGTTAACACAAGAATAAAAATGCTCCGGTGGAGCATGAAAAATGCAATATGGGTGACACTGGGTTTTAAGCGGACAGAGGACTAGGTTTTAAAACTTTAATATGGGAGGGGCAGATTGTAAATGTCAGGAGGACTAGGTTAAAAGCGCACTAATATGGACCAGCTTCGCTGAACAACCCATATTCGCGAAAACTGTCCAGAGTTTCTATCGGCTGCTGCTTGCTATATATTGCTGTTGGCAGTTCTTCGGAAAATTGTACGATTTGTCAGCATGGCCTGCAAGTATGTGGTCGTGCTCCTTATTATACGACTTAATAATACACGTATATACATAACGTCAACTGCTTTTCGCATCAACTTAAAACAAGATTCTGCGCTGACAGTGCAGAAAAACACCTTGGACACCTTTCTATCAGAACTGCATTGTTTATTTGAAATAAGCTTTAATATTTCAAAATCGTCCCGCTTGCTTTGAAAGCTGAAGAATGTAGATCTTACTCGTATGTCATGTGGAGTGGAGCATGAGTGACCGCGAATATGGGTTGTTCAGCGAAGCTGGTCCATATCAGTGCGCTTTTAACCTAGTCCTCCTGGCATTTACAACCTGCCCCTCCCATATTAACGTTTTAAAACCTAGTCCTCTGTCCGCTTAAAACCCAGTGTCACCCATATTGCATTTTTCATGCTCCACCAGAGCATTTTTATTCTTGTCCTATTTCATTTTTAAGGTTCTCAGTAAAAAGCAAAAACGTTAAAGCTGTGTGAAAGAAACTTTAAAAATTCCGCCAATCATTAATCGTCAACCGACAGTACAGAACACAGAAGCTTGAAAATTTCCAAGTTCTTCCTTTTTCTCTATTTTGACAGAAATCCAACATCCAGTACCCATGGCTGCAATAGTTTTAGTTACCGTATTTAGCATATAGCACTCTACTGCAGCGCAACCAAATGCAAACTTTACTGTCAGTGAAGGAAACTCATAAAACACGATTTGCAATCCTCTGCCGCACTTGTGTGCAAGATTTCGGACTATTGCAACTTTCCTGTAGGACATATAAACCCTTCCGTAGATCCTTATGCAACAAACCACGTCTCTCTAGCGTCTTCCCTGAGTCCTGTAGCTTTGACAAAAAATTGGCCATTTTAGCGCCAAGTCCACTTTTGGCCGGCCGTACAGGTGGCCGGCCGGGCCGGGCAGCGAAAAAATATCAAAAAGGTTCACTTTCGGGGTATATACGTTCAGAAAAACCAAACTTCACCTGCTGAAAATGCCCAGATCGTTCTAACACTGCGACAGAAAATTGCATTTTTCCAAGCGTGACTTACACGGAAAAAAAAACAAACGGACCTAACTTGCCCGAAGCGAAAAATTTCAAAGCTGGAAATTTTGACCAATACTGTTTTGCGACTTGTAGTACTCGTCGTGTAGATTCCAACGAAACCAAAATTGTCCAGTTTCGTTGATTATTTAACTGGCACGGAGCTCGAACGGGTCTCCAAGGGCCGCTCTGAGCCTTTTACACCCATATTATAGGGGAGCGCTCTCGCGCTCCCCTATAATATACGAATACCCATTAACGCAAAATAGGCGGATTTCCGGACATGAAAAAATATCCGGTGCCCATCACTAGTTTGCAATCATCCTCATGGGGCCATTAACCCCTGCCCCCTCCTCTTTTCTTCCCATAAAAGTCACCAAAAAATAACCGAGGCAATCTGATTATTTTCCGCAGTCGCTTCAAAAAAAGTAATGAAGTAAGGGTACACAAGTTTTGTTATAATTGTTAATTTTTCAAAACTTTTCTAAAGCCTGCAAAATTTGTACTGCGAAAATAGGCGACGAGGAAAGCCCACAAACTCAGCCTGAATAGGCGTTTGTCCTCTTTTTTCAATATAAGAACTTCAAAATTTAGAAAAACAGGGCCAATGCATTCTTTGCAAGGGTGGACGGTCCGAACCGAGCTTAGTTGTTTCCCTTCCCAAAATCACCCCTTCCCCGAAGTCGATCGGGAATGTGCCGGCTTCGACGGAGAATTATATATATAGAATTACTATTGGAATAAAGGTCAGGCATTTTTGAGAACACTTTTGAGAACTTACAGCTCGCTTTTGCTCCAGACTTCGAACATTTTTCCCTCCCACCGTGCCCATCCCTCCCTAAACATTACCCGAAGGGCGGGGGGTGGGGGTGGAGGGGGGGGACGTCTGCCTACCTGCATAGGACATAGCTTCATCAGTAGGTACAGCCCGCAGGTGTCTTAGATCCGACTTATTTCCAACTAGCATCACCACAATATTTTGATCCGCATGATCCCGCAGCTCTCGCAGCCATCGCTCCACATTCTCATAGGTAACATGCTGAAGTATTTAAGAAAAAAAGTTAATCAATCCAAGCTATACATACATGCATATACCCCTACAAAATCATATGAGCGGGATAAATATTGTCCGGATTTCTATGCCGTTTCAGTGGATTGCATCAAATAAGATTAGGACTAACTAGCAGAGTAATTCCAGTTTTTGAACGGGAAGCCAACACTAAGTACTCAGCTAATTCGCAGCTAGCTCCAATCTGATTTGGTATAGGCCGGGGGTAAACTATGTATACATATTAGCGATTTTATAAAAATTCGATACTCAGTTTTTGGTTTTTGATAACCTAAACTTTGTTTATTTTTAGGATAAAAAATAACCGTTACATACACATGCGATGTTATGTTACAAAATTAGCTGCAAGCAATTTTTACCAATTTTAGCAAAATGTTCGCCACTATTGGCCCCCCTTCCCTATTCCTGATTCTATAGCTATACGGACGTAATTTTGCTTACCACGTACGAAAACACAAAAACATTCCAAAAACTGCTCAATACTGCACTATGCTGCACTCTACACTTATGTAACTGAAACCAAATCTGCAAAACCTTAAATCTCAACAACAGCACATAACTCTTAATCACATCTGGCTATCTACAAAAAAATCAATATATAATATTGAAACATAATACCTTAGCAATATCATAGACTAAGAGGGCACCAACTGCGCCACGATAGTAGGCAGAAGTGATGGCACGATATCGCTCCTGGCCTGCCGTGTCCCAAATCTGAGCCTTGATCGTCTTACCATCAACCTAAAATAGGTATATACGTACGTAATTCAAGAGTGGAGCATACCAGGTCATTGTGGTAAGGTATGGTGAAGGTTTACTCCCAGGAGAGATCTCCGTCCTGTCACAGGACATGGGGTGTCGGTGCTCATTACCGGATTCTCAGCCATAGACCCAGGAGTATCACCTCAACTGATGAGATGACTGCATCCGTGGAAGGGGGGCCGGCCCTTCCACACAGACTCCTGTTACCTTCCCACCCTAGTGGTACCCATTTACCGACCACTTAAGGATGGAAGGCTGGGTTGGCTAGAGTCGAGTAAGCTTTTGTGGCCTCCGGGGATCGAACCACCGACCATAAGATCGGAAGGACTGACCAGAGTCTTAGAGCACACGGCCATCCCGACTCAATGAAAGAACAAACGAAACTAAGATTGTCACTACAGTCTAGTTTATTGTGCGACTCCCTGTTGACCACTTGGTTTCCTGCTTAGGTTGTACCTTTTTGCGTTTGGCCAAATAAACGCTTTTTGATTTCAAAAAGTAGCAGTTTTACAGTTACGTGTTTCGGATACGTAGAATGAAAAGATGCAAAAATTCTGCTTTAGGCAAAAATTTGGGCAGCTGCTGGAGCCTAAAAGGAGCGGCCCCCTGCAAAAAAATTTATACTGCGCCACCTCGGAAATTTCTATGTCAGGATGCCTTTATCGTAAAAAAACAAAAGAACGCCTTTGGGCTTTTTCTAGTCGAAAAAGTGGGGGTAGGGAAAGGGTGCAAAAGTGGGAGCAATAAAATTGTCTAAAAATGCTGAAAATACGGTAAAACATAGACCATTTTCTGCTACTGTTATAACGAAGCTAAAAAGTGCTCAAAACAAAACCCAAGATTTAGTATATACATACCAAAATAAACAATATTTGGACAACAAAATTCAGGTGAAGCAGGAAAATTTTTGAAAAGTTAGACCAAAAATCCTTTTGTCATTTCATGTCATGTCATGAAAATCGCTCCGCCCCTTCCTTCCCCCCCCCCCCCCCGGACACCTTTTAAATCCAAAAAAACATCAAACACAAAAATTTCAAAATTATTAAGTCAAACCTAAAATTTAACACAAATCAATCCCAACTCAAATCTCACCTGGCATCCTCCTGCAGTTTATCATGCAGATCCACCAGGTCCTGCTCGGACAGCCCAAGCAAAGCCTGGGCCGAAGGACTGGACCCACTGAGAAGGCGAGGGGCCCCAGGCCCAACCCCAGACCCACCACCGGCCAGGGTAAGGGCTCCACCCCCGCTCCCCAGGAGTACGCTGGAGTCAGCCTGTCCCAGAGGGTAGTAGGATGAGGTAGTAGCGGTGCTGGAGGAGTGAAGACGTAAATGAGAATGGGAATGGGAATGGTGCGCGGTGGCGGTGCCAGAGCCGGCCCCAAACAGGACCCGACTCACAAACTCTTCCACCAGTTCCTGTAGAAGCTCCAGAAAATCCTGACGAGACTGTCGAATCAGAGTACGCTAGAAAATGCAAAAGAAGAGGAAAATTAACAAAGGGAAAATACAGAATAGAAGAGAAAATGTTGAAAAAAGACTACATACAGTGTGATGCTAGTCTAAATGTAGACTTCCGGTATATATTTTCAATCGGGAAGGTTTCTGCCCCATTTTTGAGTATCTTGACAGTTTAGATTAGGGCACAAGTCAAAAATAAAAGCTTTGCCCACAGAAAGCTAAATTTAAAAAAGAAGGGGGAATTTAACAAAATGGATGGCGGCGACAAGAAAATTAATGTTTCAAGTAAAATCCCTGATTGGATTTGCTCCTCTACTAAAAATTTGACAACCGGTTCAGGCGCGACGTACTGAAAACTCAAAGAATTTGCTCAAGCTAGCCGTCGTAGACTACCCCCCCAAAAACCCGCCCCGCTCTCCCAAAAGCCAGCAACCGTAGTCCTAGGATCCAAAAAATCCAAAATACAAAAAAACGTGGGGGGAAAATAGCCGCGAATTCTAAAATTAAAGATCAAATGGGGAAAACAGAGATGCTAAAACCTACCGCTGACGCCGATGTTCAGCCTCCACATTACTGACATAGGCACGAAAAACAGTTTCAGCCTCCGGTAGATCTAGGACCTCCGGGGGGACTAGGTAGGTGGGAGAAGGAGCCCCCCTGGAAGACTGATCCCCTGCGGAGGGGTCCCCCAGGGTCGTGGTGCCAGGCGGAGAGATTAGGACACCGCCCCCGTCCCCCGGGTCAGGGGGCCATTCGTTAACTGAGCGTTCCAGGAGCCCAGGCTCCTGAAAATAGTGATTGAAGGCCGGCAGTGATTCCAGATGATCACGTATCGAATCCCAGGACCTGAAAGACAACGAAAAAATTTACAGCAAACACTGAAACAAAACACATACAAACGATATTTCTGTAAGCAAATGTAGAACACATACAAACAATATTTCTGTAAGCAAATGTAGGCAAGAACGTAAATAAAAAGGTATGTAAACCTGTACGCATATTCAACATATACTCCATCCTGGCAGCATACAACAGCACAATCTATCATTTTCAAACAAAAATTAAAGAAAACAAAATCATCACTCATCACTACTTACGCCTCCGCAAGCACGCCAACCTGTGGGACCAGGCTGGCAAACACATCCGGCAGTCGCTGGAGCTGAGTCTGCAGCCGACGTTGAACGTAGCGCTGACGCAGCTCCGTCTGATGCTGAGCAAAGAGGCGTCGAGCCTGCCCGAGGCCAAACAGTTCCCTGTGGATTAAACCTTCCCTTTCTTTTATGCAACAGTGAAACGTTCAAGATAGATAAGACTTGTTGTGGCAAGCCTCCTGCAAAAAAAATCAGAGTGAGTTTTTCCCCATTGGATTTCCCCCGAAAGGTCCTATAACCACAGGGTATACAGATCGTATATATATATAAATATATATATATATATACAATATATATATATATATATATGTATCAGGGGCGTATCCAGGGGGTGGTCCAGGGGTCCGGACCCCCGCCTTTTCGGGAAATGTTTCGAATTTTTATCTATTGTTTTGCCCAAATTTCGGCATTTTTGAGGAAAATTAGGCTCGTACCCTCCCCCCCCCCTTTCGGGTTGGACCCCCTCCTTTTTAAAATCCTTGATAAGCCCCTGATATACATACGTATATATATACACAGTATCAAATCAAAGTAATCCATTTATAAATAATCACACAAGAACAGAACTCAAGCATACACTTAATTTGGGCCCATGTCAAGATTTGATTCGATTCGATTTGATCAGGAAGCCAAATTGAAAATCCAAAAATCAAATGAAAATGAAACAGGGAAAAGAAATTGGGTGGGTCCAATCCAAGTGGAAAGGGGTGGATCGGGAGCGACGGCAGCACTGGATTGGAAATTCCTCCTTCAATGAAATAAGTAGATAGATTGGGACAGAAACAGTTGAACCAGCAAATCAGTTTAAATTCATCATTAGAAGATGGAAGTTAAAGACTGCGAAATGTAGCACAAAAATTCGATACGTTTATCACAATACACCGGTCAGAGAAATCGTTGCAAGCAAAAATTCGATGCCGAAATTTAACCAACAAACCAATGCGTTGCAGCTTCCCATTAATCAAGTTCCATTGCAAATAAATAATATAAATACATAACTACATAACGAATATATAAAGGGGGTAAGATTGTGTGTCACCTGAAATATTAAAATATTATATACAAGAAAGAAAAATGCTCCTCCGGAGCATGGAAATGTAATATGGGTGGAAGTGGTGAGGTTGCGAAATCAAGAGAGGACTAGCTTTGAAAATGCTTAATATGGGGCTAGGTTCTAAAAGAAAGGAGGACTAGGTTGTGGGCGAACTAATATGGGCACAGCGTCGCCGAACAACCCATATTCGCGGGCTGTAAATATTATACATTCATCTATATCAGTTTCTAGACTTTAAATTATAGCTCCAGATTCTAAAATAGATGATATAATCTATATCAGCCTATCGTACTTCCATGTATTATATACATAGTCAGACTTTTCCTTCCAGAAAGTCTAAGCTTACTGTTCATTTTATGCATTTATACAGACAGCATATATATTTAAAGAATGATTTTATAGCGAGTTTTCTTGACTGCAACCCTGCCGGATTGAACCAACAGTTTTACTGCCACATACCCATGTTTCTGTCCGATACTTGTCATAATCCAACTAAAATTAAGGTATATATATAGCTAGCCTAAAACTGCCCAGGCAAACAACTACTACGTATATCTGGAAGATTACCTATTCAACATTTTTTACTCTAATGCTGACCGATGTGACAAACGGTGAAGCGAAGCGTGCAAGCCCGCGAATATGGGTTGTTCGGCGACGCTGTGCCCATATTAGTTCGCCCACAACCTAGTCCTCCTTTCTTTTAGAACCTAGCCCCATATTAAGCATTTTCAAAGCTAGTCCTCTCTTGATTTCGCAACCTCACCACATCCACCCATATTACTTTTCCATGCTCCGGAGGAGCATTTTTCTTTCTTGTCCTCTTAGCACTTTAAAGATTCTCTGACAATATTCCACTGTTGTTGAACATTGGCCTTAAGATTAGCTCGTATGCCGTATGTCCTCAACATAAATATGATGAGACGAGGGATGGTCGTCGGCATAGGATAACGTGGGGGGGAATGGGGGGTGCAGACCCCCCCCCAGACCGACAAAAAACGGGTAGACCCCCTCAGCGAAAAGGAAAAAAGGGCAGACCCTCTCGTCCAGAAAGGAAAAACGATTTTCAAAGCAGGGGCCTCAGACGAAAAGCAACAGCATAGCCAAGTGTGGGGCACGCTGGTGCAGCTATTTGCAGCAATCAATTGCATTAAATGTCGAAAACATAATTTCAAAGTCCAATTTACCTTGAAACTTGTATCAAAAAGTCAATAAATCCTTAATAGGATGCCAAGGGAAACAGTTTACAATTCGGCGATTACATTATATATATGAAGAAGCTTGAGTAAAAAGAGACATTCTTTATATGAAGCCTTAAGAAATTGAAAAACGATATATATAGTTTTTGATCCTATACATGATGTCAGTCGCATGATAGTACATTAGTTGGTTTGCATTCATTTTGAATTCAGTCTAATCGCTATCTTAACATATATATGTATATATATATACGTAATAACAATGCATACGTATATGAATAAACATGTGTGTAATTATATATATACACTTGACGTTCATTACAATAATATATGCATTAATACGTACGTTGTGTGTGTGAGTGCGGGCGTGTGTGTAAGTGGTGCAGGCGTGCGCGTAAGCAGACGTTTTGGCAATAGTTTGCAATTTGGCGATTACATTATATTGTATATATATACGTAATAACAATGCATACGTAAATAAAGAGACATGTGCGTAATTATATACAAATGACGTTCATCACAATAATATATGCATTAATACGTATGTTGTGTGTGTGTGAGTGCGGGCGTGTGTGTAAATGGTGCACGCGTGTGCGTATAGAGACGTTTTGGCACGTGCATGACAGACATTATTACTTGCCATAACAATTGTGATCGTATGTGTGCGTATAGAGCCGGTGCACAAATTTCGAGTTATGCGCTATTTCATAATATCGGGGAAAATTCCTGAAAGAGGCACCGACAGTGCAGGTTTTGATGGCAAATGCAGTGGTCTATTCAGTTATGTGAGGCAGAGCGACACGCCATGCAGCAGGAAAAAACCCGGGGAGGGGCGCCCCCTCCAACACCGATAAAAAGTGAGAGAAAAGATTTTCAAACCATATATAGCCAATTGCCAACGATATAGCCAATTGGGGTCTTTCCCATTATCCCCCCCCATAGCTTCGTAGAAGTACTGAAGATGCACAATTTGACGGATTGAGTTGAAATTTGGTAGGGTAATTGACTGCTGATTTCAAAAATGCAAAAATTTTAAAAATTTAAAAATTTTTAAAAATTTTAAAATTTTAGTTTGGTAAGGGGGACCAAGGGAACCGAAAAATTTTGAAAAAATTTTGCTGAAAACTTGCATAACGGGTTTTCTGGGGCGCTGATCACGAATCTGAAGTCAGTTTTTCGATTCAGCTTTTCGTTAGCTCAGGATAAGCTTACATCTTTAGCTTAAAACTTTAGCTTATATTAATCTAACGAAAAGCTGAATCGAAAAACTTACTTCAGATTCGTGATCAGCGCCCCAGAAAACCCGTGTATGCAAGTTTTCAGCAAAAATTTTTTCAAAAAATTTTTCGGTTCCCCTTGGTCCCCACTTACGAAACTAAAATTTTAAAATTTTTAAAAATTTTTTAAATTTTTAAAATTTTTGCATTTTTGAAATCAGCAGGTCCGAAAACCTACCCCTACCAAATTTCAACTCAATCCGTCAAATTGTGCATCTTCAGTACTTCTACGAAGCTATGGGGGGGGATAATGGGAAAGACCCGCCAATTGTGGCCCCCGCTGGTGCAACTATTTGCAGCATTCAATTGCATTAACTGTCGAACACAGGATATGAAAACCCAATTTTTTGCACAAAATCGGCAATGGCCGGCAAAATGCTGTTTTGGCTATTTTTCAGCAAAAAAGAACGAAAATTATTGCAACTGGCACCAATTAGAGTACATAATAATAAGAGTATGCCACTAGGCAAGCTCTATGTTATCAGAGCAAAAACTATGCTCTGCACGCTAACGGCCCCCCCGCAAATCCGACCCATCACTTCAAAGAATTTTGAGCGCTATGTTTTTGTTAAAGCTCGAAGTAGGCACAAAATTCGCGCACGCACTGCTTGTGTTTTCGAGCTTAAGCAGATTGAGTTACAGTGCCATGTAGCAGGAAAAAACCGGGGGGCGCCCCCCCTCCAACACCGATAAAGAAGTGCAGCAAAAATTTTTCAAAGCAGGGAGATCGGAGGAAAAACAACGGCAAAGTCAAGTGTGGCCCATGCTGGTGCAACTGTTTGCAGCATTCAATTGAACTAGATGTCAAAAACAAAATTTCAAAATCCATTTTTTGTGGAAAATCGGCTATGGCCGGCAAAACGCTATTTTGGCAATTTTTCGCCGAAAAATTGGCGAAAGTTGCTGAAATAGGCATTAACAGTGCAGGATATGCTGGGAAATGCAGTGCTCTGGTCAGTTATGTGCGCTGAGCTACAGTGCCATGTACCAGGAAAAAAACCGGGGGCGCCCCCCCTCCAACACCGATAAAGAAGTACAGGAAAAATTTTTCAAAGCAGGGACATCGGAGGAAAAGCAACGACATAGCAAAGTGTGGCGTACGCTGGTGCAACTATTTGGAGCATTCATTTGCATTAATTGTCAAAAACAAAAATTTCAAAATCTATTTTTTGTTTTCGAAATCGTCTATGGCCGGCAAAACGCTATTTTGGCAATTTTTCGCCGAAAAATTGGCGAAAATTGCTGAAATAGGCATCAACAGTGCAGGATATGATGGAAAATGCAGTGTTCTGGTCAGTTATGTGCGCTGAGCCATACAGTGCCATGTAGCAGGAAAAAAAACCGGGGGCGCCCCCCTCCAACACCGATAAAGAAGTGCAGCAAAAATTTTCAAAGCAGGGGATATCGGAGGAAAATCAACGACAAAGTCAAAGTGGGGCGTACACTGTGCAGATCCTATTTGCAGTTTCAATTGCACTAGATGTCAAAAACAGAAGTTCAAAATCTCTTTTTTGTTCAAAATCGACTATGGCCGGCAAAACGCTTTATTGGCAATTTTTCGCCGAAAAATGGCAAAAGTTGCTGAAATAGGCATTAACAGTGCAGGATATGCTGGGAAATGCAGTGCTCTGGTCAGTTATGTGCGCTGAGCTACAGTGCTATGTAGCAGGAAAAACCCGGGGGGCGCCCCCCCTTCAACACCGATAAAGCAATGCAGGAAAACCGGGGGGCGCCCCCCTTCAACAACGATAAAGCAGTGCAGGAAAAATTTTTCAAAGCAGGGACATCGGGGGAAAAGCAACGGCAAAGTCAAGTGTGGTCCATGCTGGTGCAACTGTTTGCAGCAATCAATTGAACTAGATGTCAAAAACAAAATTTCAAAATCCATTTTTTGTGGAAAATCGGCTATGGCCGGCAAAACGCTATCTTGGCAATTTTTCGCCGAAAAATTGGCGAAAGTTGCTGAAATAGGCATTAACAGTGCAGGATATGCTGGGAAAATGCAGCGCTCTGGTCAGTTATGTGAGCTGAGCCACAGTGCCCGGTACCAGGAGATAACGGGGGCGCCCCCTTCAACACCGATAAAGCAGTGCAGGAAAAATTTTTCAAAGCAGGGACATCGGAGGAAAAGCAACGACATAGCAAAGTGTGGCGTACGCTGGTGCAACTATTTGGAGCATTCACTTGCTTTAATTGTCAAAAACAAAAATTTCAAAATCTATTTTTATGTCAAAAACAAAATTTCAAAATCCATTTTTTTGTGGAAAATCGGCTATGGCCGGCGGAACGCTATTTTGGCAATTTTTCGCCGAAAAATTGGCGAAAGTTGCTGAAATAGGCATTAACAGTGCAGGATATGCTGGGAAATGCAGTGCTCTGGTCAGTTATGTGCGCTGAGCCACAGTGCCATGTACTAGGAAAAAACGGGGGCGCCCCCTCCAACACCGATAAAGAAGTACAGGAAAAATTTTTCAAAGCAGGG
>JASAND010004383.1:0-13816 GCA_030248195.1 Trissonchulus latispiculum | reverse complement strand
CATGCATTGTTAACCATGGTTTCAAAATATTTTCAAAAAATTTTAAAAATTTTTGAAATTTTTGTCAAAAAACCTGTTAATTTTTCATCACTTGGTCTCGAAATGCAAAATCCGATTTCAAATCGGACCAATATCCGATATAAAAATTATCTGATATCCGTATTATCTAGTGCCTCCATCGTCACTAACATAAAATGTCCGGCAAAGCCAGAAAATTTTTGAAAATTTAAACTTCTCAGTGTTTTGGGACAAACTTTGATACGTAACAAAGGAGAGCGTTTTTGCGTATTCTGTGTTTTGGGAGGAGCACTTTTAGGTAGGAGGGGGCAAATTTGCGGGATTTTGGCACTGCAAAAGCATATGCTTCTGAAGCCGAGAAGCTATAGGAAGAATACGATGCTGAAAAAATTTTGTAAAATCCAAGGAAACCAGAAAAAACACTAAACCTTTAGTTTTGGCAGTCAGTAAAAACTTAAAATCGTAACCGCCAAAGCATAATTGTCTATGATTACGGTTTGGCAACATTTAATTTAAAATTTTAAAATAAAGCAGACAGCAAAATTAACTTCGGAAAGAAAAGTGGTAAACATAAAAGAACATGTCAAGCACGACGTGCAGGCGGCAGCCCCACCTGGAAATCTATTTTTCCGAGCAATTTTTGAAAGATCTTAATAGGTTTCTTATGTGCAGTTGGTTGTCTAAACTGGATTAGTAAGTAAGTAAAGTATATATATATAATATATTTTTTGTGAATTCACAAACGTTTTTATTAGTCAGCCAATAACGGCTGTCGGCATGGTTCTGGCAATCATTATGTAGAGGGGTCACTACCGCTCCACGTCCAAAAGTTTTCGATCGACTTCATTTACGAAAATGCCAGAAAAATTCTATTTTGTTTTTTGTGAACATTGCTATAAGTAAGCTCCTCAGACGCTTTACGAAATTTTTTTATCGTGGTGCCTAGCACAGTTTAGTACGTACTCACTGAGACCTTGCTGCTCTGCGGTCCGCTGAATGTTGGTACAAGCGAGAGAGGTCACGGACAGAAAACATGACCCCCGCATCTGGACGCAGTTAGACTTAGCTCGACGCTACTTTACGAAATTTGCTAATGCTAAAAGAATGTCATTATATACATACGTAGTTGTTACTAGGTATTCTGTCTCGGATAGGTTCGAACGCGTTTATGTAGGAAAACAAGTTTTCGGTTTTAGAATTTTAGAAAATTTTCTTCAAAAGTACACACTTTTCAAAGAGCAGTGAGAAAGCACAGGCCCGAATTTCGAGACAACTCACCACTAAAGGCGAGTTCAAATCGATATAACAAAATAAAGAGAAGTAGTTGCAAATTTTTGAGAATGTTCTACATTGGAAGGTACGTATACGTATATAAAACAGTAATTCCGGACTGATGTTTAGTTTCTCTACAGATAAAATTTAATAAATCTTCCCAAAATTCATGGAAAAATATAGGGGGAATTTTAGTAAAAAATAGGAAAAATAAAAATATAGGAAAATAGAAAAAATAGGAATGGAATAGGCGCTCACATTTTATACGAATATATATATACAGAAAACTCTGGCCTAATCCCATCCGGGAAGAATATCATGGTACCTATTAGATTCCAGAAGGACAGGTGTACATGCACGTGCTATTACATGTACTCGTCCATAAAACCTACAGATGTTCATTCACTTACAATACAAATTGTTATAAAGACAAACAAACTAAAACAAATCTAGACAGCATAGGTATACACATCATAATAAAGTAGCAAAATCTGCCTGTCGAAAGGGAGAACAAGACACCGTCAAAATGGGGCGCCTGGAACATTTGTTTTCAAGTTTTTCACGACAAATGTTTCTCGCCTTTGTAGTCTTCGACCCCGATCTCTCGTCGGGGCCTCACAGCCAGAACTCGTTGAAAATTGGCGATTAATGAATCATGACAATTTCTCCTCCCCTAAAATTATCTAAAAAGCCAGTTTCAGCTCCGCCAGAATTTTTTATTTGCTCTTTTTCAGTTCTTTCTACACAAGTCTTATTGCAAACTTACGTGGTGTTTCACAATTAAAAACAGGCTAATCTCGCAGTGACTTCTCGTAACTTTTTACACGTTTAAGGTCAAATTACCGTACTGACAATTTCCTATTAGTAAAATCTACCAATGAAAAGTCCTAGTCGATAACTGTAGTATAAATGGACGTATTCCATACGGAATGCCTTAATTCTATGCTAAAATATTCCCTGTCAACACGTCTGGTGGTGCTGACAATAATTCACTTTCAGCTCATCAGATCATAAAACTGACCATGAATATCACAAACTAGAAAAAATATATATATAAGACATTTAACGTGCAAACAATTGAAACCAGAGGTTAGAGATTGGCTAATGGATGCAAATTCAAATGCAATTCAAATGGCAAATTCGTCACCAAAATCAAGACCAGGCAGGCGCCTTAAGGTTCTTGGCTTCATATACGAGAGAGTGTAAGATTTTCCCAAATCCCAGGCATTAGGCGTGTTGGTTTTTTCGGGTATTTTTGACTTACGGTCAACTTTATGCAAAGGGCTAAAATCGTTTTCGAAATAACCTATTTCCGTGATTTTTTAAGATTTTAGACCAGTCCCGTGGCGTATTCTAGACCAAAAGATAAAAAAGTTTCGATTTTTGGCCTTAAGCTCCCAGTAGGTAGACAAGAGATGGGATTGATTGGTATGGTTGAACGAGAACTCGAAAATATATAAACATTTTTGTTCTTTTGCTAAATTTGAGCTGGTCTCCAGTGGTTAAGTTACAAGCAAAAATCAGCTTTTAAAAAAGCCATTTTCGAGGAAATCAGTTTTTTTCAAAATTATTGCCACATGTTATTAGCAAAATTGGCTTTCAGATATCTAATCGATACATCGTCAAATGCACATTTTATGAATTGTCGATTAGCCGACCTTTATCTGCTTTCAGTAGATTTTGGTCGAAAAACCATTTTGGCAAAACGCGATTATTTTACTTGAACATCGATTTCTCAAAATCTACTCGATTTGATTCCGAGTTTTTCGGCAGAATTGAAATTCGCACTTTGCGAGGGACGTTTTTCTTGGTTTAGGCTAAAACACATTGAGGAAAAAAGGAAAACTCAATGCGAAGTTGCGATTTCGCGGATACGATTTGCCGATTTTAACATTTTCGACCGTTAAAGGACTGTTGAGCTAAATCCAAAAATCGTCCTCGGCCCATATGTCCTTCATATCGTGGAACAACAAGAACTTTTGGCTGATTCTTCAGTTTTGAGAAATCGATGTTCAAAGCTTTTGGTCTATATTCAGAGAGAATTCCGTTAGATGTCATTTATGTCAGGAAATTTCTGCTATTTTTCGCTAATTTCGCCAAAGTTCTGCAAGGTCATGTGAATGCACAGATAATAAGCTTTAAAACGATGTATAAAGTTCTTTGTAGCTCCTAAAAATTGCGAAAGTTATATTGTGGTTTCAAAAAAAATCACTTCAATAGTATACTGCAGCAAGGATACTCACTCACCTAACTTCTTCCCTGCCACCTTTTACAAGATTTTTACAAGTACGAAAGCCTTGAATCTACCAAACAGTACTCCACGATAGATGATTACCGAACGCCTCCGGGTCGGATAAAGTGGTGAAATAATGAAAATATAGTCCAATATCATCGGCTGGCAGCCCTAGGTACTATGCAAGCTTCAAATGAACTTGGCTGACCAACAAACAAGCTAGAATCATGGGACTGACCTTCACTTCCGAGCGATCGCTGGCCCTTTAGTTTTTCCAGTTTGACAAAATATCTCAAACACTGGTTATTCAGCTAGGCTATCTGGCACGTCACAAGCTCCCAAACATCGATGTGGACGCACATTCTATGCAAGTTGTTTAGGCCATACCTTAGGCCATGGCCTAAATTTATGAGTCGATGGCCCATTTTGGCCGTTGGTGTTGATATGGCCTAAATTTTCGACGAAAACCCAGCTAAATCTTTATTTTTTAATTAAAACAATAATTTTCTAAAAATTATATATATATATATATATATATATATATAACGAGTAAATACATGATAACTGTAATTTTAACAATGTGTACAATAACGCACAACCTAAAATTGACAAAATTTGGAGCATGTCTATTTTTGACTGATTGCCTAAAAATTCTGAGCTCAAAGTTGAGGCCAATAATGCTCATAACGTGTCCCCGAATCTACATGCGCATGTAACTTAACAAACCAAGTCCACTGACATCTAGTTTTAAAAATTCTTCACATGCAGGAACTTAACTAAGACTATTCTAAGGTCAACCATATATATATATAGCCAGTGGGGGTGAAAACCACCACTTTTTGGGGGGAAAAACCAACCCCCTCCTGGGTCACGGGTTGGAGACAGAGCTCCAGCAATATAGCAGCAGGAAGTGCGACCTCTTAATTTTCTACTACGTGGTGTTAGATCACTCGGTGACTATGCTCATTTTATGACATTTTGAAAATGACAACTACTTTTTGGTCCACACTGCCAAATTTTGCAAAGTTTGAACCATACTAACTAAAAAAGGGTTGAATTTTACACTGGAAGTGTCAGACTTGCGATAGAACAATTTTTAAGACCTGTGAGGGGTGGGTTTATTTTCCCCCATTTGACTTTTTCCCATTGGGTTTTCCCCCGCTACTTTTTGCATTATACCGCTCTACCGTATACAACATTGCAGTGCAAATAGTTTCAGCAGTTTCAGTACAGTACGCCAAGTACGATAGTATATAAGTTCTCAGATACCCTTATAATAAAAAACCCACATTTTCGGATTTTGGCTGTAACTTTTTTATTATAAGGGGTATCTGAGAACTTTATATACTATCGTACTTGGCGTATATACTTAGAACTTTCTTTTAAGCCTATTTGCACTTCTCAATGTTGTACCGTTAGAGCGGTATAATGCAAAAAGTAGCGGGGGAAAACCCAATGGGGGGAAAAACCCAAATGGGGGGAAAATAAACCCACCCCTCACAGGTCTTAAAAATTGTTCTATCGCAATTCTGACACTTCCAGTGTAAAATTCAACCCTTTTTTAGTTAGTATGGTCCAAACTTTTGCAAAATTTTGGCATGGTTGGACCAAAAAGTAGTTGTCATTTTCAAAATGTCATAAAATGAGCAGGAGTGAACCAAATGACTTGATCTTCGCACACGTAGGTAAGAAAGGGTCGCGCTTCCTGCTGCTATGTTTTGGAGCTCATATCTCCAACCCATGACCCAGGAGGGGGGTGGGTTTTTTCCCCCAAAAAGGGGGTGGGTTTTTTTTCACCCCATGGCTATATATACTTATGTAGTTGATACTTAGAATAGTCTTAGTTAGTTCCCTGCATGTGAAGAATTTTTTAAACTAAGGTATCAGTGGACTTGGTTTAATTTAAGTTACATACATACATGTAGATTCAGGGTTTTTTGGTCGCCGAACTTTATTCCAAATGGCCTCAACGACTCAAATTTTTTAGGCCATCAGCCAGAAAATTTAGGCCATCCAAATTTTGTTAATTTTTAGGTTGTGCGTTATTGTACACATTGTTAAAATTACAGTTATCATGTATTCACTCGTTATATATATATATATATATATATATATAATTTTTTAGAAAATTGTTGTTTTTAATTAAAAATAAGATTTAGCTGGGTTTTCGTCGAAAAATTTAGGCCAAATGGCCTCAACGGCCAAAATTCTTTAGGCCATCGACTCATAAATTTAGGCCATGGCCTAAGGTATGGCCTAAAAAAAAAACTTGCATAGAATATGTGCGTTACATCGATGTTTGGGGATTGAGGGAGCTTGAGACGTGACAGACGGCCTAGCTGAATAACCGGTGTTTACCCAGATATTTTGTCAAACTGGAAAAACTAAAGGGCCAGCAATCCCTCGGAAGTGACGGAAGGTAAATCCATAATTCTGGCTTGTTTGTTGGTCGTGGGGATGGTGAGAACTGCGCTAAGTGCCCTAAATTTCGCTAAGATGTATTGGACTATATATTATTTTATACCACCCCTTTTCGGACCCGGAGGCGTTCAAAACCCTGGAAATGTCTATATTGGGCTTTGAGTTAGGCTAGATTCAAGTTTCGTGTAAAGATGTGTAAAGGTGGCAGGAAAGAAGTTAAGGTGGTGGTATCCTTTTTGCAGTGCTTTTGTGGTGATTTTTTTGAAACGCTATAACTTTCGCAATTTTGGGAGCTGCAAAGAGCTTTATACATCGTTTTAAAGCTTATTATCTGTGCATTCACATGACCTTACAGAACTGGCAAAATTAGCAAAAAATAGCAGAAATTTTCTGACAAGCTGACATCTAACAGGATGAATATAGACCAAAAGCTTTGAACATCGATTTCTCAAAACTGAAGAATCAGCCAAAAGTTCTTGTTGTGCCACGATATGAAGGACATATGGGCCGAGGGACGTTTTTTTGGATTTGGCTCAACAGGTCTTAACGGTCGAGAAAATCGGCCAAATGCACAGTAACACGAAATCTCGCAACTTCGCATTGAGTTTTCTTGCTACTCAATGTGTTTTAGCCCAAACCAAGAAAAACGTCCCTCCGCAGAAGTGCGAATTTCGATTCTGCCGAAAAGCTCCGGAATCCGTCGAGTAGTTTTTGAGAAATCGATGTTCGAAACAAAATAATCGCAGTTTTGCCAAAATGGTTTTTTCGGCCAAATCTCTAGCGGAAAGCAATAAAGGTCGGCTAATCGGCATTCATAAAATGTGCATTTGGACGATGTATCGATTGAGTATAACTAAGCCAATTTTGTCCTTAACATGTGGCAATAATTTTGAAAAAACTGATTTCCTCGAAAATGGCCATTTTTTTACCCTAAAAACAGTTTTTTGCTTGTACTGACTTAACCACTGGAGATAGCTCAAAGGTTATAAGAGCAAAAATGTTTATATATTTTCGAGTTCTCGTTCCAACCATACCAATCAATCCCGTATCTTGTCTACCTACTGGGAGCTTAAGGCCAAAAATCAAAACTTTTTTATCTTTTGGCCTAAGAATACGCCACGGGACTGGTCCTAAAATGTTAAAGAGCACGGAAATAGGTTATTTCGTAAGTTTTAGCCCTTTGCATAAAGGATTGAAGCCGTAGGAGTCAAAAATACCCGAAAGAAAACCAGCACCTTAAGCCTGGGATTTGGGAAAATCTTACACTCTCTCGTACTTGAAGACAGCCTTAAAGAACCTTAAAGAACCTGCCTGGTCTTGATTTTGATGACGAATTTGACATTTAGATGCATTTGAATTTGCATCCATTAGCCAATCTCTAACACTCTGGTTTCAATTGTTTGCACGTTAAATGTCTTATATATATATTTTTTCTAGTTTGTGGCGATATTCATGGTCAGTTTTATGATCTGATGAAGCTGTTTGAAGTGGGTGGTAGTCCTGCCTCAACCAAGTACCTTTTCCTGGGCGACTATGTTGACAGGGGATATTTTAGCATAGAGGTAAGGCATTCCGTAGATACGTCCATTTATACCTACAGTTATCGACTAGGACAACTTTCATTGGTAGATTTTACTAATAGGAGGGGGGGACAGTCAGTGCGGTGGAGTCGAACGTAGGGAACCTGACCTTAAGCAGTGTAAAGTTACGAAAGTCACTGCGAATTAGCCTGTTTTTAATTGTGAAGCACCACGTAAGTTTTATTTGCAGTAAGACTTGTGTAGAAAGAACTGAAAAAGAGCAAATAAAAAATTCTGGCAGGCTGAGCTGGCTTTTTTTAGATAATTTTTAGGGGGGAGGGGAGGGCGTCATGATTCATTAATCGCCAGATTTTCAACGAAGTTCTGAGCTGTGGGCCCCGGTGAAGATCGGGGTCGGGGCCACAAAGGCAGCAGTTAAAAATTTGAACTTGTCGTGAAAAACTTTTGAAAATTTAAATGTTCAAGTCTCGGTCCAGGCCCCGGTGACGGTGTCTTGATTTTTTCCTCTCCACTCTCCAGCGGTGAAACGGGAACGCAACACCTATTATGTGTATATACCTATGCTGTCTAGGTTTGTTTTTAGTTTGTTTGTCTTTATAACAATTTGTATTGTAAGTGAGGTGAATTTATCTGTAGGTTTTATGGACGAGTATGTAATAGCACGTGCATGTGCACCTTGTCCTTCTGGAATCTAATAAATTACTTATGATGAAGATGTTTAATACATTAAGTTAGGTAGGCAGGACACAGACATATACGTATATATACGTTTTGTATTCGTATAGGTAGTTCATTAGCAGGGCGCCTATTATTCCTATTTTTCCTATTTTTTCCTATATTTTTCAAATATTCCTATTTTTTCCTATTTTTGCCTAAAATTCCTATATTTTCCTATTTTTCCATGAATTTTGGGAAGATTTATTAAATTTTATCTGTGGAAACTAAACATCGGTCAGATTTTCTGTTTTATATACGTATACGTACCTTCCAATGGGGCATTCTCAAAAAATTTCCGGCTTCGCCGGAATAGCATTTTCTCTTTATTTTTGTTATGTCGATTTAATTCTCGCCTTTGAATCAACCAATGTTTCAAGGATTTGTTTTGGTGAAGTTGTCTCAGGGTTTTTTCAAATTCGGACCTGTGCTTCTCACTGCTTTTCTTGAAAAAAGTGTGTACTTTTTGAAGAAAATTTTCTAAAATTCTAAAATTTTCAAAAAAGCGTTTTCTACATAAACACCGTTCAGACCTATCCGAGTTGGAATACCTAGTAACAGCTACGTATGTATATAATGACATTCTTTTAGCATTAGCAAATTTCGTAAAGTAGCGTCGAGCTAAGGGGTCAATAACCGCACGTCAGATCTGCTTGGGGGTCATGTTTTCTGTCCGTGACCTTCGTCTCTCCGCTTCTTGTCTGCCATTCAGCGGACCGCGGGGAGCAGCACAAAAAGGTCTCAGTGAGTACGTACCTAAACTGTGCTAGGCACCACGATAAAAAAATTTCGTAAAGTGATCTGAAGAACTACTTATAGCAATGTTCACAAAAAATAAAAAATAGAATTTTTTCTGGCATTTTCGTAAATGAAGTCCGATCGAAAAACTTTTGGACGTATGGAGCGGTAGTGACCCCCCTCTACATGTGGTGCAAATTTCATGCCGGTAGCCATTGTGTGGCGTGACTAATAAAAACGTTTTGTGAAACGAATTCACAAAAAATATATTATATATATATACTTTACTTACTTACTAATCCAGTTTAGACAACCAACTGCACATAAGAATAACCCAAGATCTTTCCAAAATTGCTCGGAAAAATAGATTTTCAAGCTTGAATTGGGGCTGCCGCCCCTGCTTCCTTTTCAATTCATGTTTTCTGATCTTTACGTCGTGCCGAAATATGGTTGCGCTGTTCTTTTATGTTTACCACTTTTCTTTCCGAAGTTAGTTTTGCTGTCTGCTTTTATTTTAAAATTTTAAATTAAATGTTGCCAAACCGTAATCATAGACAATTATGCTTTGGCAGTTTCGTGCTTACATTTTAAGTTTTTACTGACTGCCAAAACTAAAGGTTTGAGTGTTTCTATTGAGGATTTTCCTTAGTTTTACAAAATTTTTCCAGCATCGTATTCTTCCTATAGCTTCTCAGCTTCAAGCTTCATATGCTTTTGCAGTGCCGTCCACAAATTTGCCCCCTCCTACCTAAAGTGCTCCTCCCAAAACACAGAATGCACAAAAACGCTCTCCTTTGTTACGTATCAAAGTTTGTCCCAAAAACACTGAGAAGTTTAAATTTTCAAAAATTTTCTGGCTTTGCCGGACATTTTATGTTAGTGACGATGGGCACTAGATATCCCGATATCCGGATAATTTTTATATCCGGATAATGTCCGATTTGAGAAAAATATCCGGATATCCCTGTACATTTCAGACAAAGTGATGAAAAATTAGCAAATTTTTTGACAAAAATTTCAAAATTTTAAAAATTTTTTTGAAAATATTTTTGAAACCATGGTTGCAGCTTGGTTGCATGATAGACATTCACAGCCTGTCTAAAAATTGACAGAAAAATTGAAAATTTAAGAGCAAAATAGAAAATTGTTCTTGAGGTTAATTTTGGAATAGGCGGATAACCGGATATCCCGATATCCGTTAACGCAAAATAGGCGGTGCCCATCACTAATGTATATACTTGATTTCTGCCGTTTCACTGAAATCGAACTTTATCCGCGAACTTTATCCATGATGTCATAAAAATGTTCACATATATATGTTTAGAAAATTTTTGAAAATCCCCTCAAGTTCCCTCTTGAAAAATTCCGTATAATAAGTCTAGGTCGTTACTGACATTTATGTAGTTGAAATTTTGCGAAATTTGGCCAAAATTGACGGCATATTTGCGCTGGAAAAATTCCTATATTTTCCTATTTTTTGCTAGAAAAATTCCTATATTTTCCTATTTTTTCGCGAAAAATTCCTATATTTTTTCCTATTTTTTCTTAAACGCCCAGTAGGCGCCCAGCATTAGAGACCTGACAGTCTGCCGGTGCTGCTGCTACTGCTACTACTGCTGCTCTACCCAGCTATTCGGTCTTCGTTCCTTCTTTCTTAGTCAGGGTCTCGAAACCTTATACGTATATATATAAACCCTTTAGCTCTGTGTGCACCTGGTGTATACATTGCCGCAATTATATATATACGTGTATAGATGTGTGAATACAGATATAGGTATATATATGTAGCCAATAGTACGTAGGGTACGCTATTTAGCTTATATAGCATAAGCCTTCTTACAGATTAGGTTAAGCTAACTCTGTATCTATCGTATCTCTTTTTCCCTTCTCCAGGAGAACATATAAATTGAACCTTATAGCCTCTCTTTCTCTCTCTGCTTCTCTCTCTCCTATTTGCTTCGTGAGTGAACATGCTGTAAAAGATAATATATGGTGGTATACGTGTACATATAATATGAAGCTGAATATTATAGACCATACACTGGTAATAGGTATTATATATATGCTTTGTGGGGGGAAGTCAAAGGGGATATGTATGGGCAAATGACTTTATTTATATGTATTGTATATAACGTATTATACGTATATATCCGTGGTACGTATGTACAGGTTCTATAGTTCCACCTTGACATATATTATGTTGCGTACGTATGCTGGATTTGGCTATGTGCAAGTGCAGGGAGGTTGGGTTGTGGCTGACCAGGTTTTGCCAGAGGATAAAATGAATAGGTGTTGTTGGAGATAATTGAAATGAGCAGACCTTAGGCCAGGCAGGCAGGCAGGGTAGACATCCAGTCACTGCTCTCAGGAAAGAAAGCGGGGAAGAGAGAATGGAGAGAAGCAGAACTGGGGAAATGGGGAACGATTGGGATTTTTGGTTAGAAAATAATGCGTACGTATGTATCTGTCTACTGAACGCAGGTAGATATACGTATATGTGTTGTAGATATGATTCGGTAGAATAAATGGTAAATATTATGTATATATGTTCTACACTAGTGTGTTATGATATATAGATAGTAGGAATCGACCGGATATCCGGACCCTGCATGACTGGGTTTATTTTAGGCAAAAATGAAGGACTAGTGGGGGGGGGTCGAAAAGTGGGGGGGGGGGGATAAAATGGGCCAGAGGTCGGCAAGGTCGAAGTCACCAGCCTACAACGCACCTCTACCGTTGCGTAGTCCTTAAATTTTTAACGTGTTTCCCAGGAGTTATGTTCAGGGGCGCACTCAAGATTTTGAAAAAAGGGGGGGTGTTGACGTTGAGCCTAGAAATTTTATTTGCATTCTGCAGTCGCAGGAGGGGATAATCTGGCTTTTTCCGCGTGCGTAGTTCTCCGGTAAAGCACGCTCGGCGAGCCTCCATGCGTAGTCCTACGAGACGCCGTGCTGTAGTATTCCGCGTGCGTATATAGTTCTCCGGGGCGGCCTCGTGCGTAGTCCTTCATTTTGCTTTGCGTAGTGCGTGGGTCCAGCCTACAACGTTGTAGGCAAATTGTAGTCTGTGCCGACCTGTGAAATGGGCCAAAAATGCTGTATAAATAACCTGTTTTCCACATATATATACTGCTATAAGTATGCTTAAAAGTGCTCAAAAATCAAGTTTTAGCACTAAAACAGCCGATTTTTAATCAATTCGCCGGAAAACGTTTGACCAAAAGTCGTAAAAATTAGGCAATTTCTGGGTACCTTAGGGTGAGTTGGGGGGAAGCCCAAAAAAGTGGGGGAGGGGCCGAGTGGGGGGGGAGGTGCTCGAGTGGGGGGCCCAAAAAGTGGTGGGGGCGCCCCCCCGCCCCCCAGTGAAATAAACCCAGCAGGATATACATATCCGGATCTGGATCCGGCTGCGAAACCTCTTTATGGAATTAACGAAACAAAGGAAATTTATTGCTCAAACTTGCAAATAAATGTCAAGATTGCTCTAAATTAATTTCTTGAAGCAATTTTGTTGTGCTAAGAGTTTTATGTTAAATTTTTATTAATAAAATAAATTAAAAATAATAAATAATAAAATAATAAAAATAAGTTAAAATATTTTAATGAATTTATTTTAAAACATCTGTAAACTCAAATATAAACAAGGTTGGAAAATTTTAGACCCATTGACTTGTCGGGTTTTTCGAATATTGACCAAGACAAAACAAGCCAAACTAAACTAAATATATAAAGCAGAAACTATAATATATAAACATACGTACTTCAACGGACCTCCGTCTCATAAAAGATATGATATGAACCACTGAGAAAGATACAGTCAAAACGGCTACCAGTCCACGGATCCACGAGGATGCAATGAAATCAAATACAATATCAAAATCAAAACGTGGACACCCAGAGTCAGACCAACCTTATTCCGCTACCGGTTTCGGGGCTCCACGGCGGGCCCCTTCCTCAGGCGATTCTTCACACGCTGCAATCGTTCTTGGGGGGTCAAATTTCTGGGGATCCAAGTTCGGTTGAATAGGCAAATGGGAAAATTGGGGTCTCTGGGAGGGTAGGAATCCGGGGGATTGGGGGGCCGGGAGGGCTGGGAGGGCTCCAAATTGGGATTGTTACCACTGTCGCTGTTATTGTTGTCGACTACTGTGGGGGAGACTGGCAACCCACTCTCCATACGGTTTAATGGACACCGACATGACATTCGCAAAATGGATGCTAGTAAGCCACTTTCGTGTGATTTTAGCAGTCATAGCCATAATTTACATGATCTGCTTGTTACGGTGATTGATTCTGCGGACGACGAAGCCACACGAAAGAGGAAGGAAAAGTGGTGGATAAGTCAACTCTTTTCGGGCCAGTATAAAACGCAGACGCAGACGCAGACGCAGACCAGCAGACTTGGGTATAAAACGCAGACTTTAGTGCAGACGCAGACTCGGGTATAAAAAGCAGACGCAGACTTTACTAAAGGTATAAAATGCAGACTTCATTGCAGACTTGCAGACTCGGGTATAAAAAGCAGACTTCATTGCAGACTTGCAGACTCGGGTATAAAAAGCAGACTTTAGTGCAGACTTGCAGACTCGGGTATAAAATGCAGACTTTAGTCCAACCTTGCAGACTCCGGTATAAAATGCACTTTAGTGCAGCTTTGCAGACTCGGGGAAATATAAAATAGTCTCGGATAGTCTCTCTTGGTTCTTTCATATACATTGCGGCTGTAGACTCTAATATTAAACTGTATACGCCGACTAACGAATTCTCAATTTATTATTACCCATTATTAGCTAGCTATTCCTACATTAATTTCTCGTGCCAACTTAACCTTTGCTAGTCGAGGTTTGCTCCCATCAGACTGTGTGGTAGGGTTGGTTTTT
>JASAND010004382.1:0-58614 GCA_030248195.1 Trissonchulus latispiculum | reverse complement strand
TAAATTCAGATTAGAATAATTTACTGTATTGTATTCCCTGCATCCCCTGCAGGAAGTCAGCAGCTGTGTTTTGTCTTTGATTTGGCTGACAATAGAAATTGGCATGGCGGGTGGAAAGGGTCCATTTCTGTTGCTCAGTCAAACTAATTTCAATTTAAACAAATCAACTTTATTTATACTTCTACATGGAAGGCAGTTTTCCATCTTTCCTATTTGAGAGCTCGCTCCCTTTTCTGCAGCCCTTGTATTTACTGTACAGTATTTGTTACAGGTAAAAAGACATGAACATGGGGAAAGATAGCCAGAAGATCCAATGGATTTCAATGGAAACTGGGCGATGCTTTGTATACAGTGCTGTGGCATTAAGCCTGCTGCAATTAAGCAAAACTAAGAAAGCAAAGAAACGAAAGCTAAGTTCTCATAAGTTTTTGTACCGATAAAATTTGACAGGGAGCTAAATTAAAAATTAGTAGCGACTGGTTAGAAATGTGCCGATCAGAGGATGTTGCTTTGATGCATCCCCTGCAGGAAGTCAGCAGCTGTGTTTTGTCTTTGATTTGGCTGACAATAGAAATTGGCATGGCGGGTGGAAAAGGTCCATTTCTGTTGCTCAGTCAAACTAATTTCAATTTAAACAATTCAACTTTATTTATACTTCTACATGGAAGGCAGTTTTCCATCTTTCCTATTTGAGAGCTCGCTCCCTTTTCTGCAGCCCTTGTTTTCTTTGAGGCTTTGCGAGCAGCCAGGATAGGTTTCTGCCATCCTAGTCATTGTTGATAGGCGGGGGCAGCTATAGTCGGGTAAACGACGACAGCTACCTTGGGGTTACTGCTCAGCGTTGCTGACCCTGGCCAATAACCGCACGTTAGTCTGGCTTGGGGGCCTCGTTTTATGTCCTTGTCCTTCACTTCTCCACTTCTTGACTGCCTTTCGGTAGTCTGCGGAGAGTAGCATCTGTCGGGTGTCCTGCTGTACCCAATGATGCTGAGCCGAATACAAAAAACAAAAATGCCTTAATTTGAGTTATCTTGAGTAGTCAGAATTTCATCAGTCAAAAATTAACTTTTCAAACTTTAATAAGTCGGAATTTCATCAATCAGAATTTAGGTTTTTGAAATAGTATAAGTTGAACCAAGAGTACATAATACATAGAGAGTGTGACAGCTAGTATTCTCTATGTTATCAGCATGCGAGCCATGCTCTGCGCGCTTATGGGCCACCCCCGCAATTGGAACCTAGTGGACCCCCCTCCGCAAATCAGTACTTAGTGCGCAATTATGTATGTTCACTCGTTTCTGCAATAAGCATTCTATCGGGACCCCCCCCGCAAATGAGAGAGAGAGAGAATGCGGCTGGCACCATGACAGTTCCCAGCAGAGAACCGGAGGCATCAGTGACCAGTACTCAGAATCACCTCTTCTCGTATCAGAGACTGCTCCGTCTGTCCAGCCAACCAGCCTGGAATGGTGACAATTTCCCTTCTCCTCCAGACCATACTGCAGGCAGCATTTTACCATGAACTCCGCCAGTTTTGCCACACTGCTAGTGAGGCTTACCGGCTTACTGGTCTGAAAGATTTTATTTCAGTGGTAGGTTTTCCTTTTTGTGGATAAGCACAATTTCTGCTCTTCTCCAGGCCGTTGGGATTTGTGCAGTTCTCGAAAACGCGTCAATCAGTTTCAGACTGGATTCCTTCGCCGATTCTGAAAGATCTACCAAGATCTCATTCGTAATTCTATCTGGATCAGGACTCTTCTTTAGTTTGACACTCTGCAGAGCCAGCTGCAGTTCCGTGTATGTGACGTCCTTTGTTGTTTTTAGTGTTGTGTAGAACTGTCAAATTCAGTTTTTTCTGATACATAATTAGTAACTGGGTTTTCCTTGTTTTTTTGATTGTCTGTCATAAAAAACTGTTTATTTTATAAAGCACAGCTGTAAACGTTGTAGAATGTTGAAACTGCAAAACCTGTGAGTTCTGATCCCTCTCTTGAAGGAGTTCTACTACGCAGTTTAGTAGCTAGCTATTGAGATTGCGTGATCGCCGTTGAGTTTGCAAGCTTAGTAAAGCTTTGGTTTTATCTTGATAGTCCAGACTGGCCCACACTTGCACAACCTTGTCCGAGCTCAGCGGATCTTTTACACTGGCGCACTGGGTAGGATCACTTTTTCACCCATCAAAAGATCTGCTGACGGAAATATCTGCTCGTGGTTGGATTTTGGGACGATCTGAAATTGGAAAGAACATCTCTGCCAGTCTCAAAGAACTGAACTGAATTGGAAACGAAGCTGAGACGGCTGGATAATTTGCGCTACATTCGATGGTGAATTAGCTAACAAAGGTTACCATTTTATTAATTTGAATCATATACTTTTTGAATTAAATAATGGCTGTCAGGGGAGCCGCACCTTTAGCGTATGGCCTAGTCCCACCTCCTCAAAGCTTTTCTGGTAAGTCAAAACGAGTCAGTGCTTTCTTTAGACAATTGCTGGATTGTTGCGATTTTTATAACCAGAATCAAGACAAGTCTCGTGCATTGCTTAAAAGTTTACTTACCGGTGAGGCTCGTCACTATTGGGATATTGATTTAACTGAGGAACAACGGAACTTACCTGTTTTAGAAATTAAGGAGCTGGTTTAGCTCGCTTCGGCCAAATTCGCGAAGCCGAACTTTCGTGGCACAAATTAGCCAACTTAAGGTGGTGATTCCTTTTGGAGACCCCAACTTTGAACCCTTATTACGCATTCATTACTTGGAGTTAAGAAGTCATTTTTATATCAAAATGCAGCTTAATATTTTCTCTTTCTAATGAATGCAATGATACTAACTTCAGTTTTTGGAAACTATTTTCCTGGATTTTCGAAGTACTTTAATTTTCCAAATTTTTTGCAGACTAAAGAAAATTTTTTCGTGAGGCATCGGCTACATCATTCGATTCTACTACCAAATAGCTGGGGACCCTTTTTAATTATCATGAAATCACTCTTCGTTGTAAAGAAATTAGCTAAAATGTATGCGCAACCTGGATTTTGCCTACTTTTCCCAACTTTGGCAAGCGACCACTTAAGCTAGAAAGCAGCAATCGGGGCAACTAAAAAAGGGTCCCTGGGTATTTTTGTGTAAAATACGTCTAGTAAGTGGCAACCCTCTAGCTTGCATAGTAAATGCTCCACAATCGCTGGAAAAATTTGGCCATGTTTTGGCAAAAACAACATTTTTTATGATAGCAGCTCACGGGATAGCAGTTGGAAGACTATCATGCCTCGGATAATCGGCCTCGACGAGACCTTCAGATCGACACCCTTAGTAAAATTTTACGGCTTGCGTAGCTCAAGAAATCGTGGATTACTTGATTTCTGCAAAAATGACAAGTTTTTAACGCCAAAATAAGAAAATCGGCTATATCTCACATTAGAGAAGAGCTAGAAAGTTGCTTCCAAAAGCAAAAATGTAGAGCTCAATGAGATCTTTCAAATGAGTATAGTCATAACTATGCAGTTGCTGCTCAACTGTCAAAAATCGGCAAAAACCGCTCTGAACGGAGACTTCGAATTTTGAAGCGGGATTGCGCGGAGGGTGTTAGAATGTTAAAACAACTTATTTTGGAAAGTTTCATCAAATTTCATCTTGCTTTGAGCCGTCAACCAACAATATGTGCCCAAAAGGAGTCACCAACTTAAAATAGAAGTCAAATACTTCTGTTGAATCATTTGCAAACAGTATCGTAAAAGCTGTACAAGGCGTACCCTGAACCTTCTTTTACTGCACAACAACGAGACGAGATTAAACTCAGACATTTTTATATCTCCTGTATTCAACCATACCGTAGCGTTTTACGCCATCGTGAGCCTGCTACTTTCGCTGAAGCAGTCGCCCTCGTCAGGCCAGAGGAAAGTTACAATAGTGCTAGTAGTTCTAGTACAACGTCGGATTCGTCATTCTTTGATACATCAACTGATGCTTCAGATATATCGGCTAAATCCTCGTTTAAAAAACGACGAGGGCGGCTTGAGAAACGTAGCAAACGCTTGGGTAAAAGGTCTTCTAAAACTACAACCTGTGTTGCACCAGCAGCTGACGCGTGGGCACAACCAAACGACAACTGTGATAAAACCGCCAGTCTACAGGCAGACATTGCTGGACTCACGGCTGACGTTGAAGCTTTGAAGGTGCAGAAATCAAACCCAGGTTTTTCTCAGATTAGCGGTTCAAATCTTTGCGGAAAAGCCCGAGGCTTCTGATCCCAAAAACTTAAGACTGTGGTCTAAGCTTGTAAGCTGCTATTATCCTCGTCTTCTAGCAGATATTGCATTGAAATTTTGTCCGTTGGTCAAAAAGACTAGCAGTGGAAGGTGTCGGTCGGAAGCAGTTGGGTTAATCCAGGCAGACCTGCAGTGCCCAATAAGAATTGAGACTTTGAGACGTGTCCAAAAAAGTGACCCGTTTTGTCGTATCATCAGGAGAAGCTTATATATGAAGGAGCGAAACCTCCCCCGAGGAGCCCAGATAAGCCGATTCACAGTACACAATGATGTGCTGTATTTCACTAGCCGGCACAACAATAAGCAAAGATTGGTCGGCCCTGCAAATTTGAAGTTGGAAATTTTGAAACAGGTGCATGATCACCCAATGGCCGGTCATCTAGCGTTCTGTAAGTCGCTAGGGAGAGCCCAACAACTTTACTTTTGGCCGGACATGGGCAGGGATATCAAAAATTACGTGAAGTGCTGCTTGAAATGTCAAGAACATTACGATGTCGAACCTTTCTTAAAGTTCCGCTAGAAACCATTGCGGCTAGCAAACCTTTCGAACAGTTATGTGTTGATGTGGTCGGCCCGATAACCGATACCAGCTTGTCTTTTTGGATCATTTCACAACATGGCCAGAACCATTTGCAGTAGCATCGGTAGACGCAGACGTTGTAGCTCAGAAGTTAGTGGAATAAATTGTTTGTCATCATGGGGTCCCAAAAACGTTGTTATCTGATCAAGAAACTAACTTCTGTTCAAAATTAATTCGGGAAGTTCCCAAGATTCTTGGAATTAAGAAAAAACGTTTATTACTGCGTACCGCCCGCAAGAAAATGGAGAACGTTGCAACTGTACCCTTATCAACACTATCAAAACACGTAAGGATACGGGTAAGGACTGGGACGTTCCTCTAGCTTTTGCTTTTTCTCACCGGACGGGTGTGCATTCATCTACGGGTTTCACTCCTTTCGAACTGGTTTACGGTCGTCAAGCATGCCTACCGTTACAAATAGACTTCCCCCACACCCAACAAAGTTGAAACTAAGTATCAGTTTGCGAAAAAATTTATATAAAGGGTTAGATGAGCTTCATCAGTTAGCAAAGGCTAATGCTGACCAGGCTCAACTGCGACAAAAAGACAAAAGTTAAGGAGTTTGATGCCGCCGACCTTGTCTGAATTTCAGCAGTACCAAAACATAGACAATTATTGCCGAAATATTTAGGACCCTACATCGTTGTCAAAAGTAGGTCGCTGTCGCAGTAACCAATCGCTGTCAATAACTAGTTCGGTCTGTAGTTTCTACGTATGTGACTGATAACTAAGCTTTGTATAGCTTAGAACCGTAACTGTAAAGTAATCAGCAATTAGGCAGGAGATTCTTCTGCCTGAATGTAAGAAATGATCCTCTACCGTGAGGCAGGAAATTGTCTTCTACCCTAAAGTAGAAAAGTCTTCTACCGTGCAGTAGGTAGTTATTTAATCGTCCTGCGTTGCGCAGGGAATAATAACATGGGCAATGCGTTCAAGCTTCCACGAACACGTAAAGTTCGCAGGAAAACGTCTACCTTAAGGTAGGCAAGTACTTATACGTCCTCCTACTGTATATAGACGTAGGGAAATTCACTAGACTGAGTAAGTCTCTTCTACGAGCAGTCTCGTAGGAATGTCCTCTACCTCTAGGGTAGGCTTCCTACTGTAAGTAGGGAAAACAGTCAGTTTAGACTGTGCGTCTCTTCTACGAACAGTTTGTTCGTAGGAAGTCCTCGTCTAAGTATTTAGACGGAGCCTAGACTGACTGGTGGCCAGAAAGACACAACCACACTTTATTAAAGCAGAGTCAAGACTGGCCCACTGACCAAACAAGAGCTTGGTTTATATAGACGACGATTCAATGAATAATTAATTACTGTCTAGAGACATGACTGGAATAAACTTGAAATTTGAATTGAATTGAATTGAATCTGTATTGAATTGAATTTTAATTGCAGTCCATGTATTCAGAGTTTTGGTTAGATTTATAAATTTTCAAGGAGTGATCATTTTCATTACCGTTGTTAGAACGTCTACTTCAAGGACATGAACAGATTACAAGTCACAAATTTTACGCGAATGAAGCTGCCAAGTTTTGTTCCATCATGTAACGGCAGTCACATTTTAATTTGTTTATTGGAATCTCTGTTGTTAGTTAGCAACATTGATTGCAAAGGCAAAGACTTAAGATTACGCGAAATAAAATGGTTTTGCGAACGTTTATTCTAAGTTCGAAATCTGAATGCTTGCTTATTCAGTAGAAGCATTATTAATACACAGTTTTATACTCTGCTGTATCATTAACTGTGTAAATGTGTGCAAAACATACTTTTAAAACCGATTATAGTAAGACCTGCTGCGTCGTGACGCAGCAGGAACAACGCGATAATAAACATTGGTTTAAAGTTTTTGTAATTGCTGAAATAATGTTTATGGCTTAACTTTGAATTTGCTTCATTAGATAATTCGTTATTATGCACAGCAGCTTACTTTCATCTTTACTGTTGTCGAGCAAACTGTTTCGATAAATAATGATGGGATCATACTGGGTTCTAAAAAGCAACAGCTCCTTTTGAAGAGAATCTTGAAAATTATTTCAGCAAAACATGCTCAGAATTGAGACATACTGGATATAAAGTTTTATTTATTTAACAAGTTTCTTATTTCTTTCAAGTAAATAGTTTCCGCAAACTTTAAATGCAGTTAAAATAAATATCTAAAAGTTGAATGAATGTCATTCCGGAAATACGAATATACTTATCATATTACAGTTATATTTAACGAGGAAATAATAAATATATAGCTACTTGCTACCCAGAATACATAAGCTAACAGACTAATTCTGCAGGCAGTTCGTTCTATATACTTGAGCGTGAGCATTGATAGACTTTCGTCTCAGAATGAGAAGAATTTAGCTTAAAAATATAAAAAACTCACAGCTTTCAAACTTTTCTACTCCTATAAAATTTCGTTTTCTCGTTATATTGTTGCATCCTGAAAACACCACCTTTTATTTACCAATTTTTGAGAACATATACCCAAAGGCAGCAAATTTCCGACTAAATCCCAACGGGTTCTAAATCTTTTCATGAATAAGGTTAATCTTCAAATATGTTGAAGTTTATTAATGTTTTTCATTCAGCGCTTTATTGTTCACGTCCGAACGAATACGAAAGTGCCCGCCCGCCAATTGAAATTTAAACATTTTAAGAATTCGTTAAAATTAGTTTAGTAATTCATAAAATTGCGTTTTGCAATACACAAGCTTAACACAATTTGAAAAAGGAAAGCAATGAAAGAAAAAATGTAGAAATTGTAGAATAATGGTTTAGGTTTCGTTGCTTTTCCTTAGCACAATATAAAACATTACCTGATTTTTCAAGCATATTATAATTTAATTTTTAAAGAACAAGGCAGAAGTGATAATGTCACCAATTTTAAATCAAATAAACATTTGAAATTTATCTTGTACCAACCCTCTGTCTCAGTCTCCTGAAAAGGGAAGCTGGAAGTTTGTCAGCTGAAGCTGTTCCATTTCCAGTTTAGGCTCAAAATTTATTACAGTTTCAGCTACAGTTTCAATTCCAGTGATTGTATTTTCACTTTTAGTTTTTTTTAATTCCATATCAGTTTCGTCGCCATTTACCTTGTTAGGGTCTAAATTTGGTCAGTTCCAGCTGAAGCTAGATTTTTAGTTTCAACCGTAGTCACTAGCTAAAAAATACAACATGAATGGCAACTTTGTGAATCGCAACCACAAAATCCAGCTTTTGCAAACTTTAAATTTTTGAGAAAAATTAGTACAAGTCCAATTCCTAAGCGTGGAACCGGCCGGTTCTAAATCTTACCGGTTCCAGTTCCGGTTCTATAAATCCTTCCGGTTCGGTTCCGGTTCTGGTTCCAACCGGTTCTAATGGAACCGGCCCCACCTCTACTCCCATGTTCTCTAAAGTCATGGTCATTTGTTAAGGCATGTAGTAGGGTGCCATATTCTTTTCTGGTCTGTATTTTTGCAAATGCTTCATTAATGAAATTAGTGTAATTTCACGCATTTTGAAATCGATCAGCATAGTACCTGCCCTCCTGCACTTTCACCGTCCTATATTGACCTGTACTTTATCTGTGACGGTGCCTGTGCAGCCATGATTGTGACTGCTAGTAAAGCATTTTTGTGATTTAAAATTTTTAATAATTTTCTTTAGTATGGTAACCTTTGTGTTGCTGACTGCCATTGCCATTAATTATTTTGTGTTTATATATGATCCTGTTATGACTTGTTTTCAAATAGTTGCTGGCAGTAGGGGGTTTTTGGTCGATTTGTTCCAATTTTTGGAGTTTTGGGGCGGTAAAGTTGGAACTGTGGAACGGCTGTGGAACTTAAGTTGTCAGTTGGAATGGGTTGGAGTTGCTGGCAGTAGGGGGTTTTTGGTCGATTTGTTCCAATTTTTGGAGTTTTGGGGCGGTAAAGTTTGTGAAGTTGTGCATAGATTGGTGCTGTATTAGTTTAATTTTTAAATATTTTTTAGAAATTTATGTGGAAGTCTTACCTAACTTAGTTGTGAATTTGACAGTAAATTTACGTGTTGTTAAATATTTTCTCGTAGGTTTAGGATCTAGTTCTACCGGCATCGAACACTACGTTGTTACTTGGTAGCCGTGTAGCCGAATGGTTAAGGCGCCGGATTTCGGATCCAAAGGTCCGAGGTTCGATTCCCGCCTAAGCCATAATGACGTTGCATTATTTCCTTGAGCAAGAAACTTAGGCCACTGCTCCGCCGGTCGGACGAGGCGTTAAATTGGTGGGCCCGTGTGCTTCCTGGCTGGGGGTAGTGCACGCTAAAGAACCCTTAATCCACTTATCGTCAAGAGTAGGGCGCGGAGTTCCCGGTGGAAGGTACCCCCCTTGGGATCTACCAGCTTCTTGCAATGTGTTCCGCCTACCTCCTGCGAGGGAGTGTTGGGTGCAAACGAGTCACGTACTCAAAATGGGCACACATAAGGGTTTGCTTCTGATCCCACCCCATCTACGCTAGAGGCTTGGAACGTCGAAAGATGTTGTGCTCCGCTGCTACACGCATGAGCAGTTAATGGATGTCTTACTACCGGAGCCGAAAGGCCAAGATGGTGTCTGCTCCAGCTTCCCATTGTGGTGACAGCTTCCAGGCGACGTAGCGAGTCATACTAGCTATGACTGATGGGGAGAAGCAAAGAAACGCATCTTTTCAGTTTACTGGAAAGCCGATAATTTGGGTGTTGGTAAAACCCAGCCCAGCCCCCAGCCCCAGCCTCCAGCCCCGATGGGTAAAACCCAGCCCTCCAGCCCCCAGCCCTCCTAGGTAAAATCCAGCCCAGCCCCAAGAGTAAAACCCAGCACCCATTTTCCAGCCCCAAGGGTAATACCCAGCCCCCATGTTCCTGTCCTTGTGGTAAAACCCAGCCCCCGTTTTCCAGCCCCTAGAGTATTAGATTTTTCCCAGCCAGCAGCGTGAAACGGCCCATATAAATTCCATTCATCTCAACCAGTTTCTGACAGCAAGCAGTTAATACTGGGGTCCCGGCCGGCCGGTACCTTAATTGTCTGTTTAGCCAAAGGTACAAATTAAAATGTGACATATTTGATACTTTTGAAGATTTTAAGGCTCCAATTCGGCGAAACTGTCGTCGCAAGCTGGCAATCCGGCCGGTGAAGGCAGTAAGTTGGACTGGCCGGTCGGTCTACAGTGGGCCTGGGACGGTTTCTCTTCGCAGGGTCGGTGAATGGCACTAGCACAGAAGTGCTTTTGTCTTGTTTGCTTTTGTTCGAAGCTTGCTAGATGCACACATTTTCATAGAGCTAGGTGCAAAATATAATTATACATTGTGGAGTTATAAATAAGCTTGAGCTATTGTTTAATTTTGATAGTTACATTTTAACATATGCCTATTTCTTTTAAGATTAAACGGATTAGATTTAGATTAATCCGCATTAAAGAATCAGAACCTTGAATTTAACGAAATAAAATTTCATCCAGGAAGTCAAAAGAGTAAATCAGATAAAATTGAATCTCATTTGTCCAATGCACTAAGGCCTAACCTAACCCTAAACCTTACCCTAACCCGGCATTAAAGGTACAATTATTTAAACATAACCCTTTTTGCCCTTTTAGACGAGAATTACTACTACGAGATACGAGTCTACTTTTTTCGTTCTCGCTAAGGGAGATCTACCCGTTGTTTGTCGGTCTGGGGGGGGTTTGCACCCCCTCATTCCCCCCACGTTATCCTATGGCCATTAAAATTAAAACTGGCTGTTTTTCAATCCGTTTAAAAACTACTGAAATTCAAATATAATTGCCTTTCTTCGAATTGCCTTCATTGTTCGGACTGCCAGCCTGTGACAGTTTAGTCGGTCGGACTGGAGGCAATAGCCGTCAAGAGTGTTAAAAATTTCACAGTTTAACTTGCATTTTGGCTAACCGGGGAAATAAGGTACTGGTCGGGACCCCACCTTTCTGTGCTTGCTCTCAGGAACTGGCCCAGGTTAATGGAATTAATACATGGATCGGAACATACTGCTGGCTGGGGAAAACGTTACCCCAGGTTTTGGAAAACAGGGGCTGGAAAACGTGGTCAGGAAAACGGGGCTGGAAAAGGAGGGCTGGGTTTTACCCTTGGGGCTGGGCCGGCTTTTACCCAGTGGGGCTGGCAGTCGAGGCTGGATTTTACCCAAGGGGCTGGAGGCTGGAGGCCGGGTTTTACCCACCGGGGCTGGAGGCTGGGGCTGGAGGCTGGGCTGGGTTTTACCCACACCCGATAATTTCTATCTAATGATGGAATTGCAGCTGAAAACAATTTCTAGTCAAACTGTCAAAGCTCTTGTCACTTTTGGCGATCAGTCAAAATAGCACTGGTTTTGAATCTCAAAATCAACCCATAATGTTATTTATGAAAGGAAAACAACATAAACCTCTTTTAGAAGCAATGCCCGTTGTGTATACGTATTCTTCTCAGGAAAACCTAGAACCCCACAAAACTGCCCAGTTTGGACCCTTCTACCAGCCCTTGTGGTATGCCTAACTTAGTGTTTATAATGTTGATACTATTTCCGTAAGTTGTCAGAAGTTGTCCCGCTACCACACAAAACTGTTTAGGCCACCCACCACACAAGATGGGTTTCATATATAAGTCTTATCAAGAGGACATAATGATAAGAGTATGACAAGCGTCACGTTCTATGCAGTGAAGGCAAAAACTATGCTATGCGCGCTAACGGCTGACCCCCCCACAAATTAGCCCCCGCTCACACCGCCCCTATAAATGTACGGGGTCGAAACGGGGTCGCTCATTACTTTACATAAATATACGTTGACATTAACACCGTCCCAATTTGGGAAGGGGGTATAAGCGTGTATGATTAACAAAATATGCTAAGCGAGTGAGCGACCGCTGTTTGGATTTTGGAACTATGTAACCATGTAGGGGCGGTGTGAGCGGGGGTTAATTTGTGGGGGAGGGGGTCAGCCGTTAGCGCGCATAGCAGTTTTGGCCTTCATTGCATTGAGTATGACGCTTGTCATACTCTTATCATTATGTACTCTTGGTATTATCAAGAGTCTTTCTTATTTTTTCTATTTATTAGAAGAGTAAGCCACTAGAGTGCTCCTTTCTTAGCAGTGCGTAACGGTGCTCCGACCACAATACGCGAATGTTCCCCCGTTTGGGGGGAGGTCGACAGGCACAGCCCTCTCCATTCGGTGGGGGTAGCCAAAAGTGGTCCCCGCTTGGGGGACGGGGGTGGCTCAAGCAGGCTAAGTTTGGCTCATTCTGATTAGCTGGTGGCGACCCCCCCCCCCCAAACGGGGAACACTTTTTCTGCACACCAAACGGGGACCCTTTTTGGAAATAAGCTGTAACTACCGTAATCCTTTGCTAGATCCCCCCAAACGTAGGGGGAGGGGTTTCTGCAATCTGATTGGCTGTTGGTTACCCCACGCCCCCCACCAAACGGGACCTCTTCGGCTACCCCCCACCAAACGGAAGGGAGGTATGCGCTGTCAATTTGGCCGACTCCCCCCCCTCCAAACGGGGGAACATTCGCGTATTGTGGGCGGAGCAACGTTACACAATTCCAAGAAGAGGAGCTCTCTAGCGGCTTACCCTTCTTCTAATATAATAGAAGGAAATCGTGGACTCCTGGTATTATACTACTGATAGCTAGCGTAGATGTGATTTTGTTGATCGCCAACTTGATAAGAAAACAAGATTAATTGCATGGCCAGAATCGTTAAACCCGACTGCTTGTGAAAATAAAAATCGGGTTGAAATCAGGAACTGTTGAACTGTTGAACCGGGGTTGAAACAGGTTAACCCGGGCTAAGCTAACTGACTGATAACACTGGGTTGAGCAGCGGGGTTTAAAATCGGGTTCAACCCGGGTTGAACTCAATCCAGTTTCCGATAACATTGGCCTCAGATGCCCAATTTTTGAGGGCGCCTGGTGACGTGCGTGCAACTCATTCAAGCTAAGCTAAGATCAGATCTCCAAATGCATTTAATCAAAATTGTTGACATAGTTAATGTCAAAACATAACAAAACAAACAGTCATCATTTTGAATGAGGTTTACGACTGCCCAGAGGAACAACCCTTACTAAATAACTAGCACAGTGTACTACACACTATCCAAAAATAGTTTATAATTTTACAAAAATTCAAATTACCATAACCTAACCCGTTCCGCTCTGTCATAAACCTCATTCAAACTTCAACGGGAGAAAACTCAACAGAAAACTCTCAACACATGTTGTATGCTGGACATTATTATTAAAGAATTGTTATGCAACAGCAATTGTAGGATTTTCATCAAGCCAATTTAGTGCTGCTTCTTTCTGAAGGAGCAGCCTTCGGTTAGACGGGCCTTTCCCCCGGTTGGCTGACAAAGAACTGTATTACAACCCACGCAGACCACCACGGTTTGGGCATGACTGAAAACTGTTGTAATCTTGTAACATCTGAAAAAATATAGAATAAATATTCTATATAGGTACAAATTACAAACTACGTATACGCAAACGAAGGAAAAGAAGCCAGACGTAGTGTATGTATGTATGTAAGAGATTATATAGGTATATACTAATTATACCTATAGTGTTATTTGCAATTAGTGCGTTGTTTGAATGAGCAGGTAGAGCAAAAAATGGCATATATACCATAGTTAAGGGAAGGAAAATTGAATAGTAACTATTTGGAGAAAAGTGGCATCGAGCGAATTTAACAGCTCGCTTGACTCCTTTTGGTATATCTGCTCCGTTTTTTTCAGTCATCGATTCAAATCAGGAGCAGAGAACGGGCAACTAGACACACAGAACGAAAGACAAACTCTGTTGCGAATCGAATTTCGATGCAATTTCGAAGGTAAAACGGAAAATCTATCTTGGGCGGGGGGAAGAGGTCGCACTGATCTTACCGTTCATAATTTTGTTAAGAAAATAAGAAGAGAGTAAGTGCAGTCATTAACACTGCGCAATGAAATATACAAAAAATGGAAACTTAAAAAATAACAAATCCAAATGTTTGAACACAGCCAAAACTTAATTACATGATAACAAATTAATCCATTAAAAAACGACTCCAACAAAAAGCCCTTACCCCGGACACTTCACATCCATAAAATAGGAGTTGGGATGCTGAACCAGACGTTTGAGTTTGCATCGGCGACGTTCGGTCTCCAGGTCAGGATGCAACAGGTCACGTGCGAGAGGCATTGTCTTCTGGTATCGGATTGGATCAAAGACTCAAAAATTAACTTTCTTAGCTCCGGAAAAGCAACTATTTTTTGCGCTTTATGATTAGACTTGCAGGACCCGAAGGTCAAACTATAACAACCTAAACAAAAAATGTCCACGATACATACGTATATATATGTATATATAGGATTATTTTTAAGCAATTTCTGTATGGGAGAAGGGAAGATTTGATGGCTCCCAGTTGGATTCTGGGATCCCATACAAAAATGGTAGCGTTATCTATTTCAAATTGTTAATTCTGACGTTTATATATATATATATATATATATATATATATATATATATATATATATATATATATCTGTGTGTGTGTGTGTGTGTGTGTGTGCAAAGTTTGCACAAAATCGTCGATTCCTTCGATTCAAGACCAGGATATATATACAGAGCCGAATTCCACTCACTTTACAAAATCCGGCTAACTAAAAACTACAAACTCTTAAAATATTAATGTAAAACTATTAAAAACATGTGATGGAGACTAGATGCGTCGGGCTTATTCTATGCATTTTTGTTCCCTCCCCAAAATGACCAGTGAGTATATTTATATAAGAGATTTGGGGATGGAGTTACTAAAAATATGGTTAGAAATCTGCTCATATGCATAAGGAATATGTATTTAAAATATGAAAATGAAACCGACGACAGTGGGCAAAATGAATGACTACGGTGACCATTAACATATTATATATTTATCAATTATTATATTATCTATAGACGTATATATATATATATATATATCAGGCTTAGGCTTAGGCTATATGTGTGTGTATATCTAATTCAGCATGCTAAATTTTGATAATGAATTTTATAAATAAAAAATTTCAAAACTGAAAAACATCACAAAAGTCAGTTCAGAAAGACAGTCGAGCTGAGTAAGCACAAGCCAGCCAGGTTCGTGTTAATAAAAAAATAGCAGGATTGCGAGAAAAATACTGATGACAGAAAAAAATTGCGCAATCTCTACAGTCAGACTCATAGCTATTGCGTAATACGTACGTAAACTTTTTAGCTGTCAAAAACATAACATTGCAGCAATCAACTTATCTCATAGATATATATTCATGAAAACCCCAGCTGCTCACAATTGTTTATGACATTGAGTTTGGCGCCGGAAACATTCTAACAAAAATCGGCAAATGATTATATATATAATATATAATATAAGTTATATATATCTACGTATATACATGTATAATTATTTATATAGTATCCCTTAAATTGCATTTATATAGTATCTTATGCATATATATATATAAATTGTTAACTTGTTCCAAATAATAAGTCGACTAAAATATCCCAACAAATATATATATATATATATACGTATATACTCACTTGCATATATATACGTATTATGTTTATATATACATACATACGTATATATATATACAATCAACATATATAATACATATTAACATTGATTTTTAGTCTGCCTGCACTACGCTACTCTATGCTACATACTGTGTACTTTATTATTATTGCCCAGTTCATAACACATAATAGAAGCATACACATAGACATATACACAAAACAAACTACATTTATATACGTATGTCTCCAATGTGTACTTTCTTTCATTCTTTCTATCTTGCTCAAAAGCTTTCGCATTTATACAACTAAACACAACACATTTGTCATTTATAGATATACGTACATGCATGCACGAAGACAATATGTTTATCAGTTAACTATATAAGATATATGTATTATATATACATATGAGTCGATTTCTGAGTGATTCGACTGTGGGGTCGATGTTTGTGGACAACTTCAAAAAATCGAATTGGCTCAATTTTACATATTTCATAGCATTCTAATGGAATAATAAATCCTCCAAATATTAGAGCTCTACTCTGAGTTTTGGTCCTGTAATGCCAATTTTTGTGATTTACTAAGTCCCGGGCTGTCACCGTTTTGGAAAGGTCAACTTAACGGTCTCTGCCGAACGGAAGGCTGCAACTAACGGGCTCAAATTTATAGGAGGCAGTTAGCAGTGGTAGTACTGTCTATTAGAATAGCCGGAGCTGCTTGTCTTCAGTGATGCTTGGGATTAGACACTAGCAACCTGAAAGCTTGACGCGAGGACCCGCGCAGTCGTTTTTGCACGTAGAAGCTCAAAATCCCCCAAAAGATACAGCTTTTGTATATATGATTTTTCATGCTGTTTCTGACCCAACAAAAAATCGGCCAAATCCCAGACCCAGTTATGAGATATGGCCATTTAAAGTTGAAAAATCATCGATTTTCAGCCAAAAGAGCTATTTGGGCTACTTTGGGTCCCTCGTAAGTCACTAAAGAGAAAAGGTATCGGCCTAATGTTTTCTACCCGTAATCTAAGTACCATAGTGAACGTTTTGGGTGTATTTGAGCCATATCTGAGAAATTTTATTTTTTTCGATTTTTCAGCTGATCACATGGTGGTGTTGAAAATCGGAAAAAATAAAATTTCTCAGATTTAGCTGAAATTCACCCAAAACGTTCACTATGGTACTTAGTTTACGGGTACAAAATATTAGGCTGATACCTTTTCTCTTTAGTGACTTACGATAGCCCAAAGTGGCCCAAATCGCTCTTTTGGCTGAAAATCGATGATTTTTCAAACTTTGAATGGCCATATCTCATAACTGGATCTGGGATTTGGCCGATTTTTTGCAGACAGGTCAGAAACAGCATGAAAAATCATATATACAAAAGCTGTATCTTTTTGGGGGATTTTGAGCCTTCTAGGTGCAAAAAACGACGACTGCGCGGGTCCTCGCGTCAAGCTTATTTCAAGTTGCTAGTATCTCATAGTATCTCAGCCCAAACATCACTGAAGACAAGCAGCTCCGGCTACTCTAATAGACTGTACTAACACTGCTAACTGCCTCCTATAAATTTGAGCCCGTTAGTTGCAGCCTTCCGTTCGGCAGAGACCGTTAAGTTGACTTTTCCAAAACGGTGACAGCCCGGGACTTAGTAAATCACAAAAATTGGCATTACAGGACCAAAACTCAGAGTAGAGCTCTAATATTTGGAGGATTTATCATTCCCTTAGGGTGCTATAAAATAGGTGAAACTTAGCGAATTCTATTTTTTGGGTTGTCCACGCAATAGTCGAGCCTCCCAGAATTCGACTCATATATATATAGTAATTCGAATAGAAAGAAATACAACTTCCACCTATAAAATCTAAATCAACACAATCCAGCGGCCAAGGTTTACATATCTAACCGAAAGCCTGATATATTATTCAGTAAAGTTAATAACAAAATACTATATAAACTACACACACATATATATATACACACACACACACACATATATATATATATATATATATATATATATATATATATTAGGGATCGACCGGAACTCCAAAAAACCGGAACCGGAACCGGAACCGGAATTGGCTTTAAAAAACCGGAACCGGAACCGGAACCGGAACCGGAACCAGCTCTTTAACACTACAAAAATCGAAAATTTTTTCTGACGTTTTGAACAATTTTTCCACGATTTTTCGCTTTTTTGTAGCTACTACAACATTGTAATAGCTTTCTAAAATAGTATTTTGTATATATATTATATATTTCAATGCACGAATACGAAACTGGCAATTTATTATGAGAATTTTGTCTTATTATATAGTTAAAGTTTTAGATTTAAAACATTAATTATATATACACGGTATGAATAAATTATGATCATATTGTCTATATATGTTTATGATTATTCGAGCACATGCCAGACACAAAATGTTTTATTTTATCTAGTTTATTACATCGGATTTCGATGAATGACTTAATCGAATGCAATTTGACTTCTAAAGGAAATTTACTGGCAGGCAAATAAAAAAAAAATTAATTTCTTAGTTAAACTGAATATTAAATTAATTGAAATAAATTGGCAGAAATTGATTCCACGAAATGCCTGCGAGCGAGCTTTCGGCAAAATAAGCCAGAAACATGTTTAGTTTTTATCTGAGTTACCTGACAATTTCTAGTCATAATTAGAAATTATATATGACTTTACTAAAGCTCCAAGAAAAGTTTCAGCATTTTCAAAACACAAAATAAAGAAATTTGTCGCGAATATAACGAGCTTTTATTCTCTTTATAGTCAACAGATAAATTAAAATAATTTTTCTAAAAATTACTGTTCCCGTAATTACTATAAGATTTGGCTGTATCTGTCTATGAATTTAGATAGCATCAGCTTCGAAAATTGAACATTTTTTAATATTTTTTTGCACTCTGCACTATATATATATATTTATATACAAAACAAACAGCAAAAAGCTTATTACCTGCTATTGAAGCAATAGTTGAGCTAAAACTGACATCTAATTATGCAACTATATAATCTTTGAAATAGCATTGGCCTACGCCAAGGCTTCAATATATTCCAATTTAGCAAAATTAATAATTTTAAAGTATCTATCAAAAAGCTAATAGCAATCGAATCGGCAGGCTTGTGCTCTATTTTGAATTTCTAAATTACAATAAATGCGTAATATTTTGATCATATATATACGTAATTAATACTCATAATAATAAATTAACGATAAGGTACTAGATCATTATTAATAAATCTAAACATTCTAAGTTAAGTATGTAATGCAATAGCGCCGCAGGCGAAAATTTTTGAGAAAATAATATTCTGCTTACAGGAGATTTGCAATTTTTTCAAAATGTTAAAACAAATTTTACAAAATTTCTGAAAATTTTAATAAAATTTCACTTTTGATAATACGCTAAAATTGGTTCCGGTTCCGGTACGTTTTCAAAAACCGGAACCGGAACCGGAACCGGAACCAAAAAGTACCGGAACCGGAACCGGAACCGGAATTCCGGTCGATCCCTAATATATATATATATATATATATATATATACCTACATACATAAGAGAATAAGCCTAGATACAACTATGGACATCGTCCCTTTTTCCACAACCAACTCTCTAGTTAGTACACACTCATTCCAAGGTCCCTATGAATAAAAGCAAACACAAAATAAAATAAACACACAACAGACACACATATGCATACACCCAGGTATATAACAAACAATAAAGCAGTGCAGTGCAACAACCTAGACTTACTAACATCATTTTGTGAACAAAGAAAAATAAACACTATATACATCCTACATGCAATATATGCACGATTTCTGGGTATATAAATATACGACGGTTATTATATATATGTAATATAAAATAACAGTATACCCTATATATATATATGTATATTTTTGTTGTCTTATTCCAAACAGGTCAATTTCTAAACACAAAAGAATAGCAAATGCATAAAATGCAAAATCATCTCTGCGTACGCAATATATACATGTAGTGGTAATAGTATGTATGTAAATATATATATATATACGTAATATGTACGTATCTGCATAAATGTTTATGCATATCGTTTAGAATAGATTAATCGTTGCCTCAATTATTACTTCACAGTAGAAAGGAAGCAGGGCCTGAAACTCAAAGCAAGCAAAATATACATACATTTCCTCAAAATTTTAAACCCGAGTGAGAACATATTAAGTATATATAAATGCCAAAATTCACTCGATTTTATTCCGACGATTCAGGCCCCATGTAGCATATACATATAGGTATATATTATTGAGAGTTGCAACGTTTCAGGCAAAAGTTGATCAAAAAGCCTGCTATGTTAAAGTCTCAAATTTGCACACATGTTATTGACCGCCTTGGGACAGTACGCAGCCCGCGTTCTTATCTTCTGACCGCATTTGCAGGGCTACCGCGCGACCTTTCTCAAATAAGGAAATAAAAAGGTATTTCGTTCTCGAAAAAAGGAAAAAGGACTTTGGCCGACAAAAAATAGGAAATAAAAGGAATTTTCAGAGAAAAAATTAACAGCGTTAACGAGGAAAATATACAGACTAAGCAACATTTTCACACAATTTTCTGCTTTAAACTACATCCTCATTCAACCGAAGGTGATATTGCCATACGTATATAGTGCAAGCACTCATCTAAGATACTGGGAGATCCAGGATTTCATACCCGCAGGGGCGGATTTCACGTAGGGGGGCGCAGGACTCCAGAAACTGGATCGGCTATGGAACCTTCAACGCATTTGTATGAATGAAATAGGCCTTCCTAGATCCCACTAATATATATATATATATATATATATATATATATATATATATATATATATAAACTTTGTATGTATATACCCGACAATAAGAAAGCAATTTATGATATACGAATAGAAATGGAATAAAGTAGAAATGTTAAGCTCACGGTCACGGGGCTAGAGTCCCCTAAGAAAATTATAGAATTTTTAGAAATTTGTGCTTCAATCGCTATCTTCCGGACACTTTTTAGGAAATTTGCCATATATATTTAGTGCATTCTGCATAGTATAGCGCAGCCGGAAATAAAAACCCAAATCTTCAAATTTTGGCTGTAACTTTTTAACTAAGCAACAAATCGAAAATCTAACGATAACTGAGGCCATCATACATTGGCAAGGTTTCTCTCCACAGGGTGTACCAGAAATTTTGCGCGGTCCCCTTCGCACTGCTGGGAGAGGGGGGGGGCGAGTCGAAGTAACTGAAGTATCTAAAGCAGTAAGCAGCCCTTTTTGTATTTTCCACTCCTTTTTACTAATTTTACGGATTAATCACTTGCTAATCTCTTTACAATTTACACGTTGTAGTAGAAATGGAATATTACAACACTAATTATAACTGATTTCTTTTGAAAATTCTTGCTGACTTGCGCAGCTTTGACATTCTGAGCAGCGCTCGCCTAGCGTCCGCTGCGCGGTCCCCATCATCTTGCTTGCTCACTGCGCGGTCCCCCCAGAAATTAGGGTGTACCTGGTACACCCTCAGTACACCCCTTGCGCACGTATGGAAGCCATAAGCCAAGCCAAACCAGACATATTTTAGTAGAGAATTCGCGATTTTTGGCGAAATTGAAAAATTTGGCTTGAAATGGCACCATGCAGATTTTGACCACATGGACCACACATATATGAACGGTTGAACCTAGGTTAAACCTATGCCAAATTGATCAGGAGGCTCTATTGAGCTAAGAAATGCATGAATTTTTGGTTTGCTGCTAATCGTTAGAAAAAATTAATCCGATCTAACTCATATGGGTGACTCACAATGGCGATGGGGTTTTTCCGCATCTCGGACTGGGTTTTTCCGCCGCGCTATACCTACCACAGTTCGTGCATTTTGCAAAACATTTTGCTCAAAAACCCTGAAGCAATCCATGCACCTGCACGCATTACGAACATATACAAATTTAATATTACTCAAAATTATATATAAACGTCCAATCAAACACAAATTAATTTTCAACTCTTGTCTTTAAGCAAACAAAAATAAGTCCAATAATTTCTAAAAACCTAAATTCGTTCTTGCAGGTATAATAACAGTCATATTAAGTAAAAATGTATGTAGAGATTTAGCTATATATTCTACAGAATTGAAATAGAATGGAAAAAATACGTATATAAATAATATTCCGGCAAAGCCGGAAAAGATTTGGAAATTGCCACCGTAAGATTAAATTTTAGGCATATTTTTGTAGATTTTCAGACACATTTTTGGAAAAAAGGAAATAAAAGGACTTTTTGCAGAAAAAAGGACGACCTCGAAAAAAGGAAAAAAGGAACCGCGGCAGTCTTGCATTTGAATCAAGCTTCAAATCTAGCAAAAATTTCACTCTCCAGCTATCTATGTTCATGTTGAATAATAGTACAACATTCTGCTTTGATTTTGGGCATATATTATAATTTTGGTTGAATTTTAATCTTTTTGTCATGTATTGTTGTATATTTCACTTCACCTCGTCCAAGTTGTTGGGTTCCTTACGTATATCATGTCACGACTTCGAGCTTACACGGTGATGATTATTTTTCAATATAATTCGGATGAGTGGGGCCTGGGCTCTGGAGGGCGGGAAACTGTCATTTTGAAGAGCCACGCATTTCCAGGAATTTGCACACTTTTTAAAAAGCCCAAAAACAAAAAATTTCAATCCTAATCCTTGACACATGAATAAGGTTGCAAATACAAACGGGAACCTTTTTGGGTTTTTGCATTTGTCCATTTTTCTCTTAGGGTAATGTATATATATATATATATATATATATATATATATATATATATATATATATATATATATATATATATATATATTTCTGTACAGACTGACTGACTACTCACAGCATCGAAGCTTAATACAAATCATAAAGCCAACGAAGCGGGGGTTTGGCGGCGGTAGCCACGAAGCCAAAAGCTAAGAAATTTTAAGTAATCACTGTAGAACCATAGCATAAACGTTGTATTCTTGTTAAAGTTGAGTGCGTTTCACTCCTGCATTCCGGCTTCATCATTTTCTGTTTTGGCGTTGTCAAAACTATTTTACATTTCTGCAAACGATGCTATTTGTAAACAAAAAACCTACAACGGGAGCACACATGGAACATTGCTAATTTCTTGCGGGGAATTTAATATTAAATAATAAATATTAATATAACACTCAGCCTCATTCCAAATAGAACGAAATTTTCGAAACTATATATACATATATTTTTGCGGGTTTGCGGACTAATCAAGCTTTAAAATATTACACGTTGTAGTCACACTTAGGGGTATTACACTGTCACCATGAGAGAGCGCGTACACGTCCACGTACACGTACGTCCACACACACACACACACACGCGCGCACTAATCCCGACAATGGTCGTCCTGCCATGCGATGCGCACAAACCTAGCAATTTCAAATTAGATAATCACAAAATCAAAACCTTTGCTAAATAGAAATCAAACCACAGCATTAGCCGAACAAATTGGAATACCGGAACCACGGTAAGGACCGACAGTTTGTATATACTGTGTGCCAACAATTGATTCTTTTTTAAAAAAGTCTGCAAAACTAGCGCACAAACATAAAATAGGAGTAGTAGTGAGGGAGCAATCCATGGGGGAGCACGTTGCTCCCTCTATAGTGACCCCTGATGTTGCTCCGTCTAACAAGAGAGATACTCCCCCTTCCCATACACTACTACTAATAGGGAAAAAGGTGCCCTGGAAAAGTTCTAATTTTTACGAAAATTCGACAAAACCTCCAACGATTTAATAGAAATTTGTGTTACCGCGGTCAAAAAAGATAGATCACGAACGCCTAGCTCGTTGAGGTCTTGTGTGGTTTCGGCCCAAGGCTTGACTGCAAGACGAGATTCCCAAAATTGTCCAAATTAATGAATTGAGACAAAACTTGTTGGGTGAAGCAAATTATCACCAACAACATACAAAAACGGCAGTTTCACCTTCACGGCATCTTTTAGTGGGTAGGAAGGCTAAAACAAAGTGGGGCGCTACCCGAGTCAATTCGAAGATTTTGTCCAAAATTTACGGAAATTTATCCAAAACGACTCCTTGGTATTGTAGACCGAAAACGTAATTATCTAGCTAGCAAACTACACTTAACTTGTTTCACTGCTAATTTCGAAGAACTGTACTACTGTACTGCACTCAGAAATATATAATTAAGCCTATGCAGTAGACGTATACATTATCTTTGTACATTAGGCTTCATACCATTACTATATGCACAGTATCTCTACTTAAAATATTCTTTTCATGTTGCTATACACTATTCCATCCAACATAAAATAATCAAGTTCTACCTACCCTACCTACCCTATCTACATTCATTTTGCATGTTTCAAGTTCTAACTATACATATATTACTATATATCATATACATACATATACATAAAACTCTAACGTTAAGAGTTGAGCCAAGCCAAGCCAACAGCACATAAATAAATAGCAGTTCTCTCCCCTTCTTCTTTTATTATCAAAGTAGCAAAACAAACGCTCTCCGATCAATAGTAAAATTTTATTTTTCTTCACAACTATAACACATACGCATACACATACGTACATACACATACTACATAGACAGATACACAGTGAAAGCAGAAAGGACATGCAGACAGAACAGAAAAGACCATAAAAGGTAGACAACAATAATATAATATGTACTAACTTAATAACAACAGGCATACATGTATATAGTGAGTAGAAAACGTATAGATAACATAACATAGTACCTACACAGTATAAATGTGCTTAATATATAAACATTAACATTACATTCAACGAACTAAAAAACAAAAATAATGTAAACACGGAACACAGCATGGACAGAAGCCAGCAAAAAACGAATAAAGGCCGGCCAAAAGGAAGGACGGTCTAGTAAATGTGTATCTAAACGTGTTCGGTCTGGAAACAAGTATATATATATATATATATGCGCATACTGCCATACCAAACTAAGCATAAATTATGTAAGCATGAAGCATAAGCATAACGTTACGTGGGATCACACATCAAAAGGAATATAAATAAGCAAGTAACATATATAAAAATATATATACAAGAACAAAAAATATATACAATCATCCAATATCAAACTATTACAGGCACAGCACAAAACAATCAAAAAAGTAGCAAAGTAACGACATTGGATTGCCGCTGCTTTTACTGTTTTATGTAGGTATATATATTGGAGAAAGTTTTACAGGCACTTGAATGATCCCATGAATACGAATTAGTCTTATCGACATCGACAGCTTTCATTTGAGTACCACATTGACCATGTTTCCCAGAAGAGAAGTCTCAAATTCTAGTCATTTTGGTTGATTTTGGCAAGTTTTGCAGAATTTGAAGCTCCGTAGCTGGAATGTCGTACATTTTGGCGCTTCGGCAATGTTACAACATTTTATCTACGCAACAAGAGCTTTCAAATGAACCTCAAGATTGGGCGGTTTCCGCCACTTTCAACGTTGACCATTTACAACATCACCGTATCAGTAATTGCACACTGCGTCGGGGTGAGCCCCCCAGGGCCTTACCTCAACGACCCCAACCCACATGCAAAATTTTTAGCTGGATCGATGTATATATATACCCTAGCAAATGTTAGAGGGAGGAGACTGGGGGTGAGGAGAATAATAAATAAAAGGGCTTAGTGATGGGAACAGGATATTTTTCATATCCGGATATCCGCGTGTTTTGCGATAACGGATATCCGGATATCCATTTATCTGCCTATTCCAAAGTTAAGTTCAACAAAATTTATCGATTTCGGTGTTAAAATTTCAATTTTTCTGTCAATTCTTTGGTACGCTGCGGATTTCTATCATACAGTCAAGTCACCACCTTGGTTTCAAAAATATTTTTAGAGAAATTTTTGGAAAAGTGTCCGGATATCTGGATATCCAGTGCCATCACTGAAATGAACATGAAAGGGTTGCCTGGTTTGTGAAAAAAAGCGGCAACGCATTAAACAAACACAGCATACACACAAGCTGTATAATATTAGTCATATATATTTCGCAAGAGTAACTACTATATATACCTACAAAACACACATATTTAGGCTAATGGATCGATATGTAACATATAACAGAAATACACGCATAAAACTTAGTAAATAAATTATGAGAAATGAAAAATACCAAAACGTGGACACCCAGAAATCTCACACAGAAATCTAACCAACCCTAATCAGGCGATCGGTTTCGAGACCGATGAGTCCCTTCGTCAGACGACTCCTCTCCTGGGGTGCGATGCAAAAGATTCTCCTTAAGTATATATATCATCCTAAGTGTACTTAGGAGGATGTCTGGGAGCTGTCTAGGAAGGAGTTAGGAGGCCTCATAAACCCGTTTCAAAAGATTTCTCCTAAGTTTAGCTGGCGCTACTTCTAAATTCAGGCAACTTAGGAGAAAAGTTAGGAAAGGTGGATAGCTTAGGAGAATCTTTTGAAACCCGATTCTCCTAAGTAAGCACCTAAGCTGAACTTAGGAGCGCTCCTAGGCATAAGAGAATCTTTTGCTACGCGGCCCTGGCTATTATTCCTGCAAACGTTCCCTCAGCCTTCCCAGCCTTCTTCCTCCAGGAAGGGCTCAGCGAACCCCCCCTCCCCTGAGCCGTCCGCCTGGCTTGCCATTCAAATAAGAAATCCTATATCACTGCTGTGGGAAGGTAACAGGATACCGTGTAGGGCATCTGCCTTGAGAAGCTGGTCCCTCCTCCACGGTTGTAGTCATAATTCGAGGTGGCCCTCCTGGCTCAAGGGCTGTGTATCCGGGATGAGCACCGGCACCCTAGACACTGATAAGGGCAGGAGAATTCTCTGGGGGGTTACCTTTACCTTTATACCACCAGGAAAGTTTGCAGCGACTAATAAGAAGGGACCGCATAAGTCTCGAATCCGGTCACGTTACTAAGGTTGGTTAAATTTCTGGGTGTCCACGTTTTGATATTTTCCTTTTCTCAATGACATCTTATTATCCCGTGGATCCGTGTCTGTTCTGACTCTTTATTGTACCAGTAAATGAATTAGTCTGTCTAAACGTAGTTTTCAACATAGATATCCCGTTTTAACCTAGCTATGACAAATACGACGCCATCCGTACGTTGCAGTGAAATCTGTCGAAGTAAGAAATTTGGTTCATACTTTTAGGTAACGACAAAAATAAAAATAAATGATATATATATATATATATATATACATATAAGAAATATATACATTTTATGCAGGTCAAATTGGATTGTCACAAAAATCACACAGCTTGAAATCACAAATATATACAAAAATAAGATAGATAATTACTAAGGCATGTTGCTCCTGCATATGCCATTTCATTATATATGTTGTTGTGGGGCGGGGGGGGGGGGTAATTTTCAGTTCAATTAAAACTAAGATTAATGGTGAATTAAAAAACATAAATAATAGTGCTAAACAAACTAAAAAAAACAAGCGGCCTGCCATCTCTCCAAACTTTTAAGGTTCAGGAGAACTGTTACATAAAAGAGCTTTAAATTAGTGACAGATATACACTAGTATATAGTTATATATACTATCAACTTTTTTAGAAATTTTCAACGAACATTAGTTTTTTCTGAAATTTATATGAATGAAATCTAGACGATAACAAGAAGTTCCGTATTAGAGACAAAACTTCGGTGATTACGGACGGAACGGAAAAACAATACAACAAACACTCCTAACAAAAAGCAAAACAAACCACACAAAATCCTGCTAAACATTAGCTAATAATAAATTCACAACCACCATACAAACCACGTATACGTAAATGACAAAAGAACTAATATACAGCAATAATAGTACATAATATAATCCAGCATCAAATTAAATCATCATTTTTTGGAAAAATTTAAATTAAAATTAAGGGCAATTTTTACGGAATCTGGGCCTCGGGGCTAATCTTAACAAGACAAGGAAATATTCTGCCTAAAAATGTCTATATCCAACAATTTGGGTTTGCTGCAGCAAAAGATAAAAATTATTTACATTTTTTGTAAGGAAATATGGATGAAGTTCTCTACTGATTGCCTGGGAACGAGGGAATTTTAACCGCAAACATCCCTCCCCTGGATTATATAGCAAACTCAATGCTCCAGTCAATGGCTCCAAAGTATTACGTATAGTTTTCGGCTTCGATAGATATAAATAGTTGTTTCATCATTGAAAAAAATACGAACTTTGCCCCCACCAAGCCTACATTTAAATATAGCATACCATAGCAAGACAGAGACAAAAACAGAAACGAATGTTGATAGCGCAGTTAGAAATATTATATACGTATATATACATAAAATGTGATAAGTTTCTACATATTACATACATACATACATAAACAAATACCTACCAACAGAATACTGTAGAATGTTCCTGCCACGGAGGGTACATCCAAATAGTTCCAAATCCGGGAAAGGGAAGGGGGGGAATGGGATGGACCCCGGGGTCCGAAGGCTCTACCATGACAAAATGGCCGGCAAAAGATTAGGTAAATTTCAGGGGTCGGGAGGATCATGGAGAAAAATGGCCAATAAATACAGGAAATCAGTCGTCAATAATCATCATAGTCAAGGCATAAATAATGTACGCGTAGGCTTAATCGATCGCAACTATCTGAATAAAGGCAATTGTAAGGAAACTGAACGATGGTTTAGCACGGGTTCTGGTATCCAACAAATTGGGGAGGGGAAGGATTAAATAATCATCAGCGCGCCCAAATTACGGAAGGGGGCGCGTCCAATTCCCCGACCGCATTTCAGTATAAGTATATCCATTGCAACACACTACATAATATATACACAATGTACATTACTTGTGTATGTATACGTACGGTTACGGTAGTAGTATGTCATCAGTTAAGCGTACTATCACTAGCCTGTATCAATTGTTGAAGTGAATTTTGCCATTCACGAACCTGCTGATTATAGAGGTCCAGGGCGGACGGGTCACCGGGGCCGGCCCCCTCGCTCAAAACTCCCAAAACCTCCGAGGAAGGGGCCGGGATGGGGACCGGCGGCAGGTCAGCGGCCGGAAAATCAGCCCCGGTTTGGTCCAGATGGGGCCCGGGCCCCGGGCCGGGCCGACTGCCCATTCGGCCGCCTAGGGAAGCAGCCAGGCCCAGATTAAAGCCAATACTGGCAGCCGATAGTAGATTACTAATCAGGGGATTGCTAGAACTGCTACTGCTGCTATTTGGGGGTGAGTCGCCATTGGTCAACAAATGGGAAGTGGGCAGGACGGAAGGGTCAGAGGTCAAGGCTGGATCAAAACCGCCGGGCAACAAAGTCGACAGTTGCTGACCAGCGATAGCAGTGCCATCTTCCAGTTTGATCACAGATTCTAGCGAATTGAGAAAGGGCATGTTGCTGGCAGCGCTATCTATATTGGCGGAGGATGATGCAGCCAGTTGATTGCTGAAAATAAATGGGAAAGAAAGCTGAGAATGGTGACCAAACAATTACGTACATAATAACATTAACATTAATTAACATAATACGTATTACGTACATAGCAAAAGATTTGGTGCTAATCGAACAGAACACAAAAAACAAAACTAGACACTAACCGAGTAAATTGTATCCTGCCTTTTTTTGAGGCACAGTTCCAATTCTTTACCTCACATTTCATTCCAAATCTTTACCTCACATTTTTCGTAACATAAGCTCGTTAAAATATGCACGTTCCAGGGTATTTTTACGGGGGGTGGACGAAATTGACTGAGCCACAGAATGCTTCACCCCGATGGATGTTATGGGTGTGCAAACTTTGTTCTGCAAAACTAGAAGAATTGTCAAAATGTTTCCGGCTTCGCCAGAGATTTTCTCCTATAACAGTGTCTACTATTCGCATAAACTTTTTTCGAAAATTTTGCGTTTAATTATGCAAAACATACCAAAATAAAGTATACAAATTGATAAAGGTAAAAACAGCTGCCTGTTCACGGATCCACAAGGATGCAAGGACATCAAATAAATATATCAGGCCAAAACGTGAACACCCAAAATTACAGACCCACCTTTACTCTGCGACCGGTTTCGGACCACGGGGATCCTTCATCAGGCAGTTCCTGTTGCTTCGACGCTTCCTCCTCTCCGATAAAGTTAAAGGACGCAAATGTTGAAAATTGGGAGTCGGTGGGCTCGGGGGGACGACGGGGGGATGGGACGTTGTCGGGACACCGGGGGGAGGACTGGGGAGCAGGACCGGTGGCGGGAGGGTAGGGACACCTTGGGAGGGCAAATCAGCAGTAAAATGGATGCCAGTAACGTAAGACTCTGCTGGTTCCGGCGGGGACTTGTTGAACCGCAACTGATGTTCCCAATTAATTCCAAACGGATAGTCAGTAAATAGTTGGCTGATCCATTGTTTCTCTTTCTTCTTCCTTTCAATTTCGTCGTCAGCAGAGTCAATAATTCTAACACGTAAATGTTCCAATTTATGATTATGTTCTCTGAAATCACAAGAGAGCGGTTTACTGGCATCCATTTTACGAATGTCATGTCGGTGACCATGGAATCGCTGGGAAAGGGAGTTGCCAGTTTCCCCAACGTATTGAGATCTGCACCCTTCAATTTCGGCCAAATACACCACACCAGTGCTTTTACAATTGAAATTTCCTCTTGTCCGGTAGTCCAACCCAGTCACGGAGCTTTTGAACGTGAGGCTCGAGTCGATGGAGGGGCAGAGTACACAGTTTCGGCCACATTTGAAGGTGCCAAAATTCTGCGACATTCTGGAAGATCGTGGGGGAAGGGAATCGTCCAATTTCGCTCGAACAAGAACATTCCGCAATTTGGGTGGAGGTTTCCAGAACAAGCTCATTTTAACGTTAAGGCCGGACAGAAAGTGATCATGGCGAACAAGAATGTCCCGAACATGATCTAAATCAGGATGGTAAGGTAGCACAAGATTGAATTGTTTCAGTTCCTCTGAGTCCGGGCGAGGTCTAGGAGCTAGTAACTGATCCCGGCTCATTGAAAGGGCTCTGGAGATCCTTCTTTGGACTCCACCTCTAGGGTATCCCCTCTTCACCAGATCTTCTTTGAGCTCAGCACACCGCAGCTTCGCAGTTCCTGGGTCAGAACAAATACGGCAAATCCTTAGAGCCTGGCTGTACGCAATGGGCAGCTTGTGCTGGCGGGGATGGCAAGATTGAAGGGCGAAATTGAAGGGTGCAGATCTCAATACGTTGGGGAAACTGGCAACTCCCTTTCCCAGCGATTCCATGGTCACCGACATGACATTCGTAAAATGGATGCCAGTAAACCGCTCTCTTGTGATTTCAGAGAACATAATCATAAATTGGAACATTTACGTGTTAGAATTATTGACTCTGCTGACGACGAAATTGAAAGGAAGAAGAAAGAGAAACAATGGATCAGCCAACTATTACTGACTATCCGTTGGAATTAATTGGGAACATCAGTTGCGGTTCAACAAGTCCCCGCCGGAACCAGCAGAGTCTTACGTCTGGCATCCAACTGCTGATTTGCCCTCCCAAGGTGTCCCTACCCTCCCGCCACCGGTCCTGCTCCCCAGTCCTCCCCCGGTGTCCCGACAACGTCCCATCCCCCCGTCGTCCCCCCGAGCCCACCGACTCCCAATTTTCAACATTTGCGTCCTTTAACTTTATCGGAGAGGAGGAAGCGTCGAAGCAACAGGAACTGCCTGATGAAGGATCCCCGTGGTCCGAAACCGGTCGCAGAGTAAAGGTGGGTCTGTAATTTTGGGTGTTCACGTTTTGGCCTGATATATTTACAAAATAAAGTATACGTACTACTTTTGGCTCTGTTTTTTCAAGAAGCAGCCTCCCCCCCGCAGCCCCCCAATCTCTAAAACAATCACAGAAATGGCGACAAACTAGGTCTACCGGTCTGGGATTTTTTAGTGTGTGGGGGGGGAGGGGTGTCCTCTCACTTTTCGGCCAAGTTTCTGAGGTCAAAACTTTCAAACATTGTCTAAATTTTTAGCTAATTTATGGACTTGTAAGTTCATATTAAGCTAAAAACAGGGATTTTTTGCGTTCTTACCCTAAAATGCTAATTTTTCGCTAAAAATTTAGGAAAATTCATACCTTTCTGAAGCCCCCCACTTCCCCCTCCCCGGGGGACCAAGCCCCTTTCCACTTCAAAACCCTAAAAATTCCAGCTTGTGTGAAAAATTTCTGCCCGTCACTCCCCATCCCCCCAAGTTTCAACAAAGTCTTAAAATGCCAAACTTACTGAACAAGAAGGGCCGGATCCAAATCACAATCATTCATTTCTGTCTTGATTGTGTCTAATCCTCCACTGGAGACTAAAATTAGAAAAAATGCAGAGTCCCGGAAAAATTGAAAAACTGGAGTGAGCTAGCTACAATGGGAATTTAGGGCTCGCCTCATTCTCCTGAACAGCTTACGTACAATCAACACTGGTCTGCAGTGAGAATGAGAACATAGAAACTTTCCAAAAAGTTTTGGTAAACAGTGCTCTGGTTTATTTTTAAACCAAAATTTATGGGGGCTCAAAGCTGCCCCCCATCGATGGAGGGCTCCCCAACAGTGGGGGGCATATGTTTGAAAAAATTTTAAAATTTTTACGTTCTTTTGTGTGAAAATTGCCAAAAATCGCTAAAAAGGACTAATTTTAGGTGTATTTTACGCTAAAATAGCAAAAATTTCGTTAAAATTCGGGCGAGGCCGGAAAAGTTTTTGAAAGTTTAGGGTAAAAATGGTGAAATCTGGCAATTTTTTGGCTTATAGGGGGAGGTCAAAATTTATGGAGGGCCTTTATGGAAGGGGAAACCCCAAATGGGGGGGGGGAAGATCCCCCCCAGTAAAAATAAGCCAGGTTCCACAACTTGTCAGTCGTTTAGTTCTAACAACAGTGCGGACATAACTACTGCCGTAGCACGCCTCCTAAACTAACTCACACGAATATACATAACATAAATACATACCCATCAGGTTAGGCAGGATATTATCCAGGCGTTTTCTGCGACCCCGACGCCCGGGCGTAGTCCGGACAACCGGCTCCCCACCAACAGCACTCGTACAGGGCACCCCCCTGATCGGGGGAACGGTGAACGACGAGGACGGAGTTGACGTCAACAGAGAACCTGACGGGGGCGGAGAAAACCCCTCAGAACTGGCGGTGGTACTGGCTGGAGCAGTCCCCATCGCTGGCCCCTGGGACGAACGACCCCCAGTAGCCCCAGGGGTCAGACGAAAAGAGCCCGACATACTGGCGTCAAAGTCAGCCGTCAGGCCGCTGTCACGAAACAGCTGATAGCATTGGCACTGTTCCAGGTGGATTTTGAGCCCAACCTTCTGGGCATAGCCTTTGTCACAGGCTGGACAGCGATAAGGCCGTTCTCCTGCAAACAAAACAGAACAGACGGCTACGCATGCTTATCATCAAGAGTTTATAATAGGAAGAGTAAGACACTGAGCACTTCCTATGTATTCCTTCCTAATGTATTACGCCGGCGGCAATAATATGCTGGAAACATTCAGGCCGAAATCTCGGGAACTTCACAGGGTGAAACATACAACATGGATACAATGCTGACATTTCCCCCAAAAAACTCAGTAGCTTCCAAAAGTTATTTGCTAGAACTTGCGGCCAGAAAGACATACTGTAACAATATTTATATCCCCATCTGATGCTACAAGAAATAAATCTTTTTAACTTCAACACAAAATGCCATACCTAATTTCATCCACGCAAAGTTGTGCCAATAATTCTCAACTCAATCATATACAGAGGTGAATCCAGGGGGAGGGTCCAGACCCTCTTTTCGGATGCCAAACACATTTTAAATATTTTTAATGCAAATTCGGCGCCACTTCGAAGAATTCAGGTCCGTACACCTCCCGTTCAAAATCCTGGATACGCCCCCTGCATGCAAACATATAGTGAAATGTACATACCCGTATGCACACGCTCATGAACCTGCATATTTCCCTGGTTGGTGAAGGTCTTCTCACAGAAGCGACACTTGTAGGGCCGCTCCCCTGTATGGAGACGGGTGTGCACATAGAGACTAGACGCATAGGCAAACTGCTTCCCACAGTATTTGCAGACGATGGCGGATTTACTGCTGCCAGTCGAGCCAGAACCAGAACTATGACTTCGGGTTTCTGGGCCGGCCAGGGGCAGGGGCTTCACGTCTTCCAGCTCTTGACCGGCATGAAACTCAATACAGTGCTTGCTGTAATGGGCCACCTGTTGAAACTGTTCCCCGCACAGCATGCAGGTATAGGGATGGGTGGAAGCTAGAAGAAAAATTAAAAAATCAATATATAAACGTAAAAATTATAATCTGGATGATAGAAACCGTCGTCAATGTCAGCTATTTTAATAAAATCTGACAGCTTCTGAATAGTTACACTGGTGAATTTTACTGCCTGGCCCTCCCCCCTAAACTCGGCCCCTTCCTCCATGTTTGGGCCCCCCCACTGGCCAATACATAATGTTATGTTACAATGAGTATATATATATATATAATTTTGCAAAATGCACCAAAAATACGGCAAAACTGGTACCAGTCGGCCGGCCAAACGGCCAGTTTGCATCATCCGACCCGACCGCGGCCGGCCGTGCCACAAAACCGGCCGGACAACAACACTAAGTACCATACTTAACAATCTCAAATAAGAACCTCACCTATTATTGGGGAAGAGTGACCCCCCATGCAATGCCTCCAATAAATTCCAACCCCCTTCATTACTTTAATAATTGCCAGGTTTTCATACTTAAAATGCAAAAAAAAACTCCGGAATTTGTATTGAAAATTTCACCACTTAGCCAAAACACTTTAATTTAGTAAATTACAGGGCTGCCGCGCGACCTTTCTCAAAAAAAAAGGAAATAAAAAAGGAATTTTGCACCCGAAAAAAAGGAAAAAGGAATTTGTCCGACAAAAACTAGGAAATAAAAGGAATTTTAAGAGATAATAACGTTACTGAGCAAAAAATTAAATTTTTCCATTTTGAACAGCCACACAAGGTTTGAAGCATTAGATACTAGTGATGTGGATCGGATCGGATCGGCAGCTAAAATTTTAACCGATCCGATGGATCCAGCAAAATTATGTCGATCCGATCCGATCCGGGTCCTGGATCGGTCGATCCGATCCAATCCGGCGATCCGAAATGATTTCTTCAAAAAGCTAAGTGGAACTATATTTAAAGTCGGTTTTTGCCGTGTAAAACACATCCTACACACTATAGTTTAACTGAAGTTACTTTATCATTCGGAAATTCGTAATTCGAAAGCGTAATTCTACAAAATTATATAGATAAAGCAAAAGAAGTAAAATTACTCAATATAGTGCCCCACAGAGATGAAACCGGGTCACCGGGTCAGTTCGGGTCACTATATGGACCGGGTCACCGGGTCAGGGCTCTGACCCGGTCTTGACCCGGTATTTTTGATTGGAGGAATTTTTTAGCGGTTATAGTATATTTTTCAAAGTTTTACCAATTTTTGCCAACAACTTCAAGAACTACATCAAAAACTAGCAATAGAAATATTCTTCACTTAATCGTGTAGTTTTCTTAAATGCTTGTCGTTGTAGTAGTGCCCTTATAATATTTGTAATGTCCTGTTGAGCTTAGATCTAGGTTTGAAATAAAATCATTGCGTTGAATTTTAACTAGAAAATGAAAACAATAAAATGGGCCCTGAGAGGCTGAAGTCTTTATTTTAAAATCTAAAATTCTCCATGCTCTATCTACTGTAAGTGCTTTATCGCTGCTGCTATTTTTTTGAAGGGAGAGGGTCAGGCTTTTTTGGTCAGGTTTAAAATCTCGGTAAGAAGGAAAATCTCTGCAAAACCAGGTTTACAGATTCTGAGTTTTACTTTACATTTTTGCAATTGTTATGGCGTACTGCATATCTTCAGGAACCAATTGTGATTGGTTTTTTCACATTCTCTGAATCCTAGCCATAAGAAAAAATATTTCCAAAGAATTTCCGCTGAGTGAAACTTCAATCATACAACTAAATGAAATATTTTTATTTTACCAAAATATACAGTAACAGAAAGTATATAACAGAAAAGTGCTAATGTTAAATCCTATGATTAGAATTAGATGTTATGACTTTGGCAAAGTATTTTGTTCCAATTTGTTTGATTCAAAAAGCTATGTAGTTTACTTCACATTATTGAGTGCAAAATCGTGCAAATTGTTTTGATTTTTTCCGGCTTACATCTCCTTCCCCCCCCCTTCTTATAAAAAAAAAAAATTTTCCCCCCCCCCATATTTTATTCTCAAAAACTCCAAAATGGAAAAAAACACCCCCCCCCCCCCCCACAAATTTTTTTTTTTTTTTTACTTTTACCCCAAATTTTAACAAAAATCCCCCCCCCCGCCCCCAAAATAATGACCCCTTCTCCTCCCCCCCCAGATACCCCCCCCCCCCCCCCAAAATATTTTCACCACTACAATATAAAAAAAAAAAAAAAACACATTTAAAAATACAACTATATTTTTAAATTTTTATTTAAATTTAAATAAAATAATCCTTCTTTACCCCCCACCCCCCAAAAAAATATTTTTTTTTTTTTCCCCCCCGAACACACACATTTTTTTCCCCCAACCCCTGTTCCCCCCCCAACCCACAAAAATAAAAACAAACCCGAAAGAAAAATTTTTTATATCACCACAACATTTTACATCCTTTTGGTAGAGCCACAACATTCACCCCAAAACTTCACTACAAAATTCTTTAATTAGTTTTTCATTACTTCTTTAGCAGCATAGTAACAAACATTCTTGATTCGAACGGTCTTGATTCTGCGCTTTGATGCCAGATGCATTGCATAAAATTATATATACAAGTATGAAAAATGCTCCTTGCAGTCGCATGAAAAAGTTAATATGAGCTATGATGGTCAACATTTAAATGTGTCAAGGACAAGATTTAAAATGTTTAATATGAGCCAACATCTAAATAAGTAGAGGACAAGATATAAACGGCTAATATGCGCCGCTACGTTTCTCTTGGGCTCATATTGACGCTCATTTAGCTTTTGCTTACTTTTAATCCAACACTGAAATGGCTTGCATGAATAACGACGCATAAACATTAATTTTGCAAAGCTGTACGTAAATGTTTTCTTCTCCACCGCTACATCCAAGTACACATTTAAGGCCACCACATAAAGTCAACAAAACGAAACCGAAGTCCAATCTAATGAAGAAACGAAAATGTGGAACTTACACATGTTGTGAAATCTTGAGAAATCACATTTGAAGTTATCATCGCAATCATCACATTAATTCAATATTCCCAAGCCAATCAAATCGTTTATAAACACTGATGCTTATATGCCAACCGTAAACTGTATATGTTTGCCATTTTAGTCGCGTCAATATGAGCCCAAGAGAAACGTAGCGGCTCATATTAGCCGTTTACATCTTGTCCTCTACTTATTTAGATGTTGGCTCATATTAAACATTTTAAATCTTGTCCTTGACACATTTAAATGTTGACCATCATAGCTCATATTAACTTTTTCATGCGACTGCAAGGAGCATTTTTCATACTTGTCCTCAGTCTAGTTTTTGGGAACGCTACCATAACTGTGGCAGTAGCAATCACAAATTCCACCAGTGAATTCCCCATACCCAATAAGCTTTGCATGCAAAATTTCAGCCTTTCAGCTATCTCCAGTAGCTTGAACCAGGAACTGGTTCAACTTTGAACCAGTTGAACCAGATCTGGCCAGCCATGGGTCAGATCAGCAAAGTAACACCACTAGTGAATTCCCCATGCCCAATAACCTTTGTATGCAAGATTTCAGCCTTTCAGCTATCTCCAGTAGCTTGAACCAGGAACTGGTTCAACTTTGAACCAGTTGAACCAGATCTGGCCAGCCATGGGTCAGATCAGCAAAGTTACACCACCACTGAATTCCCCATGCCCAACAACCTTTGTATGCAAGATTTCAGCCTTCCAACTATCTCCAGTAGCTTGAACCAGGAACTGGTTCAACTTTGAACCAGTTGAACCAGATCTGGCCAGCCATGGGTTGGATCACCAAAGTTACACCACCACTGAATTCCCCATGCCCAACAACCTTTGTATGCAAGATTTCAGCCTTTCAGCTATCTCCAGTAGCTTGAACCAGGAACTGGTTCAACATTGAACCAGTTGAACCAGATCTGGCCAGCCATGGGTCGGATCACCAAAGTTACACCACCAGTGAATTCCCCTTGCCCAATAACCTTTGTATGCAAAATTTCAGCCTTCTAGCTATCTCCAGTTGCTTGAACCAGGAACTGGTTCAACTTTGAACCAGTTGAACCAGATCTGGCCAGCCATGGGTCGGATCACCAAAGTTACACCACCACTGAATTCCCCATGCCCAACAACCTTTGTATGCAAGATTTCAGCCTTCTAACTATCTCCAGTAGCTTGAACCAGGAACTGGTTCAACTTTGAACCAGTTGAACCAGATCTGGCCAGCCATGGGTTGGATCAGCAAAGTTACACCACCACTGAATTCCCCATGCCCAACAACCTTTGTATGCAAGATTTCAGCCTTTCAGCTATCTCCAGTAGCTTGAACCAGGAACTGGTTCAACATTGAACCAGTTGAACCAGATCTGGCCAGCCATGGGTCGGATCACCAAAGTTACACCACCAGTGAATTCCCCATGCCCAATAACCTTTGTATGCAAAATTTCAGCCTTCTAGCTATCTCCAGTTGCTTGAACCAGGACCTGGTTCAACCTTGAACCAGTTGAACCAGATCTGGCCAGCCATGGGTCGGATCACCAAAGTTACACCACCAGTGAATTCCCCATGCCCAATAACCTTTGTATGCAAAATTTCAGCCTTCTAGCTATCTCCAGTAGCTTGAACCAGGAACTGGTTCAACTTTGAACCAGTTGAACCAGATCTGGCCAGGCATGGGTCGGATCACCAAAGTAACACCACCAGTGAATTCCCCATGCCCAATAACCTTTGTATGCAAAATTTCAGCCTTCCAACTATCTCCAGTAGCTTGAACCAGGAACTGGTTCAACTTTGAACCAGTTGAACCAGATCTGGCCAGCCATGGGTCGGATCACCAAAGTAACACCACCAGTGAATTCCCCATGCCCAATAACCTTTGTATGCAAAATTTCAGCCTTTCAGCTATCTCCAGTAGCTTGAACCAGGAACTGGTTCAACTTTGAACCAGTTGAACCAGATCTGGCCAGCCATGGGTCGGATCACCAAAGTAACACCACCAGTGAATTCCCCATGCCCAATAACCTTTGTATGCAAAATTTCAGCCTTCCAACTATCTCCAGTAGCTTGAACCAGGAACTGGTTCAACTTTGAACCAGTTGAACCAGATCTGGCCAGCCATAGGTCGGATCACCAAAGTAACACCACCAGTGAATTCCCCATGCCCAATAACCTTTGTATGCAAAATTTCAGCCTTCCAACTATCTCCAGTAGCTTGAACCAGGAACTGGTTCAATTTTGAACCAGTTGAACCAGATCTGGCCAGCCATGGGTCGGATCACCAAAGTAACACCACCAGTGAATTCCCCATGCCCAATAACCTTTGTATGCAAAATTTCAGCCTTCTAGCTATCTCCAGTAGCTTGAACCAGGAACTGGTTCAACTTTGAACCAGTTGAACCAGATCTGGCCAGCCATGGGTCGGATCACCAAAGTAACACCACCAGTGAATTCCCCATGCCCAATAACCTTTGTATGCAAAATTTCAGCCTTCCAACTATCTCCAGTAGCTTGAACCAGGAACTGGTTCAACTTTGAACCAGTTGAACCAGATCTGGCCAGCCATGGGTCGGATCACCAAAGTAACACCACCAGTGAATTCCCCATGCCCAATAACCTTTGTATGCAAAATTTCAGCCTTCCAGCTATCTCCAGTAGCTTGAACCAGGAACTGGTTCAACATTGAACCAGTTGAACCAGATCTGGCCAGCCATGGGTCGGATCACCAAAGTAACACCACCAGTGAATTCCCCATGCCCAATAACCTTTGTATGCAAAATTTCAGCCTTCCAGCTATCTCCAGTAGCTTGAACCAGGAACTGGTTCAACTTTGAACCAGTTGAACCAGATCTGGCCAGCCATGGGTCGGATCACCAAAGTTACACCACCAGTGAATTCCCCATGCCCAATAACCTTTGTATGCAAAATTTCAGCCTTCCAGCTATCTCCAGTAGCTTGAACCAGGAACTGGTTCAACTTTGAACCAGTTGAACCAGATCTGGCCAGGCATGGGTCGGATCACCAAAGTAACACCACCACTGAATTCCCCATGCCCAATAACCTTTGTATGCAAGATTTCAGCCTTTCAGCTATCTCCAGTAGCTTGAACCAGGAACTGGTTCAACATTGAACCAGTTGAACCAGATCTGGCCAGCCATGGGTCGGATCACCAAAGTAACACCACCAGTGAATTCCCCATGCCCAATAACCTTTGTATGCAAAATTTCAGCCTTCCAGCTATCTCCAGTAGCTTGAACCAGGAACTGGTTCAACTTTGAACCAGTTGAACCAGATCTGGCCAGCCATGGGTCGGATCACCAAAGTAACACCACCAGTGAATTCCCCATGCCCAATAACCTTTGTATGCAAAATTTCAGCCTTCCAACTATCTCCAGTAGCTTGAACCAGGAACTGGTTCAACTTTGAACCAGTTGAACCAGATCTGGCCAGCCATGGGTCGGATCACCAAAGTAACACCACCAGTGAATTCCCCATGCCCAATAACCTTTGTATGCAAAATTTCAGCCTTCCAACTATCTCCAGTAGCTTGAACCAGGAACTGGTTCAACTTTGAACCAGTTGAACCAGATCTGGCCAGCCATGGGTCGGATCACCAAAGTAACACCACCAGTGAATTCCCCATGCCCAATAACCTTTGTATGCAAAATTTCAGCCTTCCAACTATCTCCAGTAGCTTGAACCAGGAACTGGTTCAATTTTGAACCAGTTGAACCAGATCTGGCCAGCCATGGGTCGGATCACCAAAGTAACACCACCAGTGAATTCCCCATGCCCAATAACCTTTGTATGCAAAATTTCAGCCTTCCAGCTATCTCCAGTAGCTTGAACCAGGAACTGGTTCAACTTTGAACCAGTTGAACCAGATGAACCAGGCGAGATACGGTGTCGGCACTATGCTCATCGTGTTCAGCGACCCCGATTTACTATATATGGGTACCACCCCAAGGCCGAAAAACGCTGTTTTTGCCCGTTTTTAGACTATTTTAAAATTTTCGGACTTAGAAATTTTTCAGCTTGAAGGTGTCCAAAAACGCTATTTTTTCCATTTTTGACCATCTATAAAAATCGAACCAGATTGAAATTCGGAAAAAAAACATAAACTTGCTAAGTACCATTGCCTAGATATTCAAAAAATAGTATAGAAAAATTTTTCCTATGGGCCGTTCGAAAAATCGAGTTAACACAAAATTGACAAAAATCATGCTGAATACAGAGAAAAAAACCCCACTTTCAAACCCGTAAGAGAAAGTCGATTTTTTCAAAGTTCATTTTTTCCGGGCAAGTTTGGTATCATTCGAAAGCTCTCGGCCTGGAGATTTCAAAAATGTAAATATTAGCTCTTAATTCCTTCCCGTTAATTAGTTATGCCTAATTAGCACTTTTCAAAATCCGCAAAGTGCCTTTATAGCTCATATTATGGGGGGCTCTCCGAGCACCCCCATGATATATAATTACTATCTAGCTTCGTAAAGATATGAAGTTTTAAAGTTTAAATTGAGAACACTTTAAGAACAGGTTGTGGAGAATCCTGGCATTTTTTTAGTTGGGGGGGTGGGGGCCCCCCACTTTTGGCAGCCCCCCCACTTTCATCCCCCCCACTTTTCGGAAGCCCCCCCCCACTTTTTTGGGGGTCGCCCAAAAGTGTGGAAAAATTAGGTTTTTGAGGTCAAATTTTCAAAAATTTTCTCAATTTTTAGCTAATTTATGGACTTATAAGTTAATTTTAAGCTTAAAAACAGCGATTTTTTTGTGTTTTTACCTAAAAAATGCTAATTTTTCGCTAAAAATTTTTGTATTTTATACCGTGGACTCGCCCCCCCCCCACTTTTCGGAAGCCCCCCCCCCCCACTCCCAAAACCTTAAAAAACGCCAGGAATCTATCCTTTAAATATCAAACTTTATCAAAGAAAAAGCAAAGCAATGCGACCTGACATAAAATAGTTCATCCGAGATATTTGCAGTAGCTTATAACTGGGTGAAAACAGCTAGATTTGGGGAGCACCGCACTTCAGAAACTGAATCGGCTATGGAAACTTCAACGCTTTTTAATGAAGAAATAGGCTTTCTCCAGATTCCACTAATATATAAGGTTTAACTTTGTACCCGGAAATAAGAATAAGAAATAAGAATTTATTATATGCGAATGGAAATAGATTGAAGTAGAAATGCTAAGCTCAAGGTCAGGTCCTTAAATTTTTTGAAATTATGAATAATCTGTAACGGAAATCTTTAAAAAGATTTGAAATACGAACGCTTAGTTTTGCAGTTTATCAGTATACATAGTAAGTTTCAAAAAGTTTAAAACAGTATTGAGATGCAAAAATTCGGCAGATGAAAATTAAAATTCACATCGAAAAACGAGAAAATTTCTATAACGTGAAGTAGACAAGTGGCGCAGGCTCAGAAATGTTTAAAAACTGAGATATAACAGCTTTGCAGGTGCGAAAATGGGATCAATTGAACTTTATCCCCCCCTAAAGACCCAATTGAACTTTATCCCCCCCAAAATTGGAAGGTGTCTAGAAACTTAAGTTAAAGGTTTCTGCATGGTATACTGACATTAAAACTTCAGCGGGAATATGCTCAACTACGTCATGGCATTAAAAAACTGAAAATCCTGAAACTTAAAAAACTTAGTATTTATAAAATTTTTTGGGTTTTATGCATTTTTAGCTGTTCCTAATCTTACTAATGCAATCGTTCCTAATCTAATCTTAAATAGATATTAACTATCTTAAATATTTAGTGAAAATAGTTAATCAAAGCTTACATTCATTTTTCCATACAGCTTTTCGTTAGCTCAGTATATACAAGCTTTCATGCTATGCTTACAACTTTAGCTTACACAAAGCTAATGAACAGCTGGATTGTAAAACGAACTTCAAATGTGCTCAGAATCTATGAAAGCACCGTGATTCAATTATTTTAACAAAATCGATAAGCAAAAACAATTTTTGTTGACGTTGCGCTTCCAGTTTAAGTGTCTAAAAATTTTAAACATTTAAGTTATGTGTATTTACCATGAAACCTTCTTTAAACCAGCAACAAACGACAATATAAACTTAATTTGAAACGCGCAAACACGGCAATGAATGTTATTAATACAAAGTGTCCCCAATTGAACTTTATCCCCCCCCCAAAAGGGTTGGGGGGATAAAGTTCAATTGATCCCGAAAATGTTTTCAATTTAGATAGAAGAATGATGCCGCTAGGCGTGAAAATTTTTAAAAATTAAGAGAAATAAAGATATCTGCAGGCGCGCAAATTTTTAAAACTTGAAATAGAGGCGACGCAGGAACAAAACTTTTCTTATTTGCTATTGTATACATTGAAAATGGATCGCTTTTTGTTTGCCTTCTCTCCAAAAATTCCGTGTGGGGTGAGAGGCCTCGGAACCCCCAAAAACCCCTCCCCTGGGTGCGCCAATGCCTTCAACTGCAATCTTGACTTCTAGAAATTTTTTTGGAAAACGTGACTGTGACATCTACGCATTTTGCCATACGTATTTAGAGCATTCTGCAAATACCCCAAATAGTGCATTTTGCTCAAAAACTCTCCAGCAATCTATGCACACATTACAAAATATATATATATACGTACACTAGCGTAGCCAGAAAAAAATTTCGGGGGGGGGAATGCAAAATTTTTCCGGGGGGGCTGTGAAATTTTTCTATTTCGTGACCTTCGTGGAATTTTTACAGAGCATTCGTTGAAATTACGATAATATTTAAGGCGCAATGCTTGGTTATGCACCCAAATGATGCAGAAGGTGGTCAAAGTACACCAATTAGGGCAATTATTACTCATTTTTTAGTGCGAAACACGTATTACAATGGTATAATACACATATTTCGCGCCGAAGGCGCGAAAATTTTTTGAAAAATAGGCGTTTACATACGTGGCAGGAAAAAATTCTGGGGGGCAACACCATTTCGGGGGGGGGGGAAATTCCCCCCATTCCCCCCCCCTGGCTACGCGCCTGTATACGTACGTTTAATGTTTCTCCAGATTATATAAACATTCTATAGAGTACAAGTTAATTTTTGACTTTTGTCTTTAAGCAAACAAAAAATAAGTCCAACAATTTCTATAATTCTAAATTCGTACTTGCAGGTTATGCTATTAAGTCATATTAAGTAAAAATATATGTAGATCTAGCTATTCTATAATAAAACTGAAAAATTAAGTCAAACAATATTCCGGCGAAGCCGGAAAATTTTTGGAAATTACCACCGTAAGACTAAATTTTAGGCACATCTTTGTCGATTTTCAGAAAATTATTGAAAAAAGGAAATAAAAGGAATTTTTGCAGAAAAAAGGAAAAAAAGGACGACCTCGAAAAAAAAGGAAAAAGGAAAAAAAGGAACCGCGGCAGCCCTGAAATTATTAGTAATATTTGGCCGTGTTTACACAAAAAACTTAAAAGCTTGAAACAATTTTGCAAAATCTAAATAAGCCTGGTGAGCACCTACTGATTGTTGCATTGAGCTTGAACAGCAGTTACCAATTATGAATGAATGAATAGGAGTATCCTAATTACTGACTGGGGGGGGGCTGGGGGGGAAAACAACCATAGTGAGACTTACAGGCATCAACGGCAGGCTCCGAAAGGCTGGGCGGAGCTCCAGGGATGGGCGAGTCTGACTCCAGGTGATGGGAGGGGTGCTCAGCGCGCTGATGCTCCTCCAGGCAGCGTTGAGTGGTAAAGGTTTGGTCACAATGGCGACAGGGCAGGGTGGGCACGGAGCCCCCGTCCGCATGGTCCCGGCGAATGTGGAGCTGGAGGTTGGCCTGAGTACGAAACGGATGACCGCAGTGGGGACAGAGCAGTTGGCTGCGGCCGTCCGTGTGTACGGACTGGAAATAGAAATATAGCCCAGATTGAAAGAATGGTAAAAATGCAAATACGTTTAAAGAAAAATCCTTGACTAATTTATTAGTACATCATCAGAGCGCTCAAGTAGACACTACCGACTGGAAATAGCAAACAAACAAAATTATATACGTGAGAAAATAATGATATACATATACAATGATGATGTTATGAAAAACACCATGATAATGCTGGGCTTTTTAGTGGGGGGGGGCCTCAATTTCACTCGACCCCTTCCCCCCACTTTTTGGGCTTCCCCCCCCACTCACTATAAGGTCCCAGAAAATGCCAAATTTTAAGGATTTTTGGTCAAAATTTTCAAAAATTTTCCTGCTTCGCCGGAATGCTTTGGTCAAAAATCGTCTATTTTGCTAGTCAAACTCGACTTTTGAGCACTTTTAAGCATAGTTAGTTATAGCAGTATATGTAGAAAACAGGCTATCTTTACTGCATTTTTGCCAATTTTAGACCACTTTGGACTCCCCTTCCCACTAGTGGGGGGGAGGGGGCGTTCCCCCCCCCCACTTTTTTCGCCTAGAAAAAGCCCAGATAATGCACCATCGTAAGGCCACACTAGCTTCTACGAAATGGTCCATTTTTGGAAAACTTTTCTACTTTCTCCAATGCCGCCGAAGTTGTTGCATTATTGCCCACACGGCACGAATATACGCATACTTTATAAGCATACTTTAACGAGTGGTGAAAAATAGACATTTATGTACCTTAATATGAAGAGTGAGATAGTTTTTGATGGTGAAGGATTTGGGACAATATTCACACTGAAAGACCTTTTCACCATGCATAGCCCGCTTGTGCGTATAGAGAGAGCTGGGTGAGGACAGACACTTGTTGCATATATTGCACTTGTAGACCCTGAAATAAATAAAAAAATATGTCCTTCTTCAGCTATTAAACAATAGGACGTACGTACGTACATTTAAATATAAAATATAAAAAGAATAAGAAAAACCCATCCCAAATTTTAGGAAGAATCCGCCAATTCCCGCTGCTGCTCTGACCCTCGGGCCCCGGGTCCAGAAAACATATACTACAGTTAGAGTACGGTACAGTGCCAGGGTCTCAGTATCGATCGTCAGTCCTCAATTTGCGCACAACGCTCAATGCGCGCGCAGGGTTGAGAAATGTGCAAAGTTGACATCATAGACCACAGTAAAAGATCCAAAAAACTTGGGTCACAAAAACACTACGTATGACATCTCTCCAAATCCTAAATCCTAATCTTTCTGAACATGTTAACTATAACGAATCCCCCTTAAATCGGAGACATAGGAAATTAAGGGGGGGGATCCATACTTGGGTCATTTTTCGACTTTCTCCGATATCGCTGATTTCCACATAATATTTTATTGCTCAAATGGTAAATTTTAACTAGTTTTTATAATTAAAGTCGTAACTCTTACGGTTGTCGAGTACACGCACAGTACAATATAGTTGCTGTAATTTCACCTCCATGTGTTAAACATGGGAAATTTAAAAAGTTGTCATTTTTTCGCAGTGCGCCAAAAACTCTTCCGACAAACGATGATGAATCTGGATAAGTTATATACGTATAAATTAAATATAATAAATATATTTATTTATATAAATAAATTTTAAAGGCTTAAATTCTAATTCCCGGGTACCGCAGTTGAACACTTTAGCGTTATTTTAATGTATAATTTGTCTAGATTCATCAACGTTTGTCGGGAGATTCTTTGGCGCACGCGAAAAAATGACAACTTTTTAAATTTCCTATGTTTAACACATGAAATCCCAACTTTGAGGTGAAATTTACCCGACAACCGTATGAGTTACGACTTTAATGTTAAAAACTCGTAAAAATATACCACCTCTAGGACAATAAAATATGTGAAAATCAGCGAGCTAGGAGAAATTCGAAAAAATTACCCCAAAAGTAGGCCCACCCCTTAAGTTTGTGTACGTAGTTGAGTATGTATGTAGTAGTATGAGTCGGGATGGCCGAGTGGTCTAAGGCGCTGGTAAGAACTTCCGATCTTACGGCCACTGGTTCGATCCCCGAAGGCCACAAAGCTTTTCCGACTCTAGCCAACCCAGCTATCCATCCTTAACTGGTCGGTAAATGGGCACCACTACGGTGGGAAGGTAAGAGGAGTCTGTGTGGAAGGGTCGGCCCCCCTTCCAAGGATGCTGTTATCATTTGAGGTGACACACTCCTGGCTCTACGGCTGAGAATCCGGGGATGAACACCGGCACCCCATGTCCAGTGGCAGGACGGAGATATCTCCTGGGGTAAACCTTTACCTTACGTAGTTGGGTTATTCTACGGGTCTTTTCCATTATCCCCAGACCCCACCACAACTCCTAAGAGGCACAATTTGACGGACTGAGTTGAAATTTGGTAAGGGTATGTAGGTTTTCGGAACTGCTGATTTCAAAAATGCAAAAATTTAAAAAATTTTTTACATATTTTAAAATTTTAGTTGGTGAGGGGGGACCAAGGGAATCAAAAATTTTTTGTAAGCTTATCCTTATCCTTACAAAATTTTTTGACCCCTTAGTTCCCCTTGCCAACTAAAATTTTTTAAAATTTTTGAAATCAGCAGGCCCGAAAACCTACCCCTACCAATTTTCAACTCAATCCGCCAAATTGTGTTTCTTCGGAACTGTGGGGGGCATAATGGGAAAGACCCTATTCTACAACCATTATAAAGCACATTATGTACGTAAAGCTACAACAAAATTATACACAGGTACTTTCTCCTTAAAGAGCGTCCACAAAATTCAGTCAATACAAAATTGTCCATAAAAGGGACTAAAAGACCAGACAAGTGACAAGTATACCCTACCTTAGCCTCAGATGTCCATGCTCGTGAACGGAGCGGGTACCCATTTGGGCAAAGGTCCTGTCGCACATTCGGCACTTATAGGGCTTCTCGCCGGTATGAATGCGTTCATGCACCTGCAAGGTAGATTTTTGGGTAAACCGTTTCGGACAATAGGAACACTGAAAGGGTCTTTCGCCTAAAACAAGCAACAATAAATATGCGTGTCATGCAAGTTTGCAACGTTAGTTTAACTCCAGACAAAATAGAGCCAGCAGCCGATGTGTGTCCAAATTAATTTTAACTGAGAAATCAGTGGTACGTAGTTAGGCTTTCGGCTACACCGTAGCGGATCTTAATACATACTAGAATATTGCTGAGCTATTCAGGCCTGGGGCCAAAAGTAGGGTTTGGTTTTCACTAAGATGTCGGGAGGAAACTTGTGAAAGGCCCCCCCCCTTTCATTACTATAGAGATTACATAGAAATGACGTTTTCAACCTGATAGCTATGCTTGCCATTCTCCTGTCCTATGAGCTATAATACTCTTGCTAGCAGTTGTGTTGTAATAAAGAGCACATGACTAACAGTATGACAAGCGCCAACTCTTGCATTAGGCTGATCTGATGATCTGCACACTAAGGGCTGATCCTCCACCCCATAAATCAGTACCTTGGTCAAACCAGAAATACGTAACTGAATTCTATGATACAGTACAGCTCAAAAAACTTTATTTTTTGCGAAGTTCGCCTTTTTTGCGAACTTCGCGAACTTGGTGAAATTTCGCCAAATTTCGCGAACTTCGCTAAGAATGTTTCACGATGTTTCGCGAAGTTTTTTCAGTTAGCTAATTGAGGGGATTTCTCCATAGTAAAAATAAAAAGTTGAGTGGGCAAGCAAAATTTCAATTTTGTTTTGATTCAAATCCAACCAGATACACTCTAATTAAACCAACTGACATTTTGTTGTAGACCTTTATAATCCGCTACGGTGATGATAATAGCTCCGAGTGCGCCTAAAACTCTGATAACGTATCCTAAGTACGTGTAACGCGTCCCTCTTTGTAATCAAGTGACTTAGTTAAAAACTAGCCCAAGAGTTCAGATAAATGAAATTGGGATTTCCCCGTGTATATATAACTTATTGAATTCAAAATCCAATTTTGAGGGCATCCGGCACGGTTATTTGTCAACTCAAAACTTAGGTTAAAGAAGCTTTGTTGATTTAAAAGCAAAAAATCATATCCAATTTTTGTCAGCTTTTCTTTCTGAATGGAATTTCTGACATCAAACTTGCACAAGCTACGACCAAAACATTTCAAAGATTTCTGAAGAAAGTTTTCAAAATATATATTTGTAAAAGTTCTATGTTTCGTCAAAAATTCCGTCAAAAATCCAAAAAAAAGATTTTTTGCCAGAATTCTTTACATGCTTACGGTGGTGGTATCCTTTTGTGCAGTGCCTTCGTGCTGATTTTTTGAAACGCTATAACTTTCGCAATTTCGGGAGTAGGAAAGAGATTTATACATCGTTTTAAAGCTTATTATCTGTATAGTCAAGCGGGGAAAAATCCATTTTAATATGCGGGAAAAAACCCACCTCCAGTGTGGGCTTACCGGTATGAGCTATATAGGATTTTAATAGCCTATCTTGAAGAGCATCCAAAATAACACTAGAGGCTGTATTATTGTTGCTCCCACTGCTTCCCCGCCAATTTTTTGGGACTTTGAAATTTGCGAAAATTTTGGTCCGTCCTAGTGCCGAAATTTGGCAAACTTTGGCTGGTCACCCTGAACTACTGGAAAGATCTAGACCAAAGCGGATAGTATGTATGGGTAGGGCATCTGTTGGGCTTCATGATGATATATGCCACACTGCTCTAACCCCTCTGGTGCGACCTGGGGGTGACCTAGAGTTGGCGGGAAAAAACCATCGGCGGGGAAAAAACCCACTTTTCAAAATTGAATATTTTTGTAACCGTTAGCAGGAAAGGTCAAACTAATACATTTGTTTAATAGAAAACATACATACATAAACATACATTTGTTTAATAGAGCCTATAGATTAAACTGGCATAGGCTTTACCTGGGTTCGTTCTGTTGTGGGTGCTCCAGGGGGTCGAAATCAGACATGGCGCCATTTCAAGCCAAAATTTCAATTTTGACCAAAAATGCTTATTTTTGCAGTAAAATGGGTCTATGTAGTTTGGCTCTAAATACAAGAAAAACTATTATATTTCCCCAGCGACGAATTTTTAAACAAGTCCCCCTTTTAGTTGGATTTTGGCTAGTTTACACTGGTTGCGGCAAATCAATGCGAAATATGTACCACATCTTGTCAAAAATCAGCTGAAATAAGGAAATTGCTTGAAAATTCGTTGCGGGGGCAATATAAGTAGTAGCCACGAAAACTTTATGTCGTTGGATTCAGCTCAGATTAAACTTTATGATTATGCTATTTTATATACTTACTTTTGCTAGATTCGCATTGCCGAAATTTTGGGTCAAAAAGTGGTATTTCTCGAAAACATCGCTTTTCAAATTTTGAAATACGTACCACATAGGTCACATGAAAGCTGACGCATAAGCGGTCCTGAAAATCCATTTGAAAAATTTCTCCATTGAAAGAGTCGCGAGTAATAGCCAGTCAAATTTGAAAAAGCGGCAAAAATATTTGAAAATAGAAAAACTTGACTATATAACTATCGCACTTCTTGAGGAAATTAGCTGATGTTTGGGACATGTGATATATAATTTTCCACCAAACGGCTAATTCCTTGCATCTACTGATCTTTCAAATTTTAAATTTAAATTTTGCCTGCCCACTCAACTTTTTATTTTTACTATGGAGAAAACCCCTCAATTAGCTAACTGAAAAAACTTCGCGAAAGATTCTTCACGAAGTTCGCGAAATTTGGCGAAATTTCACCAAGTTCGCGAAGTTCGCAAAAAAGGCGAACTTCGCAAAAAATAAAGTTTTTTTAGCTGTACTATACTACATCACTACATCAAGAAAATGAGGTAAACGCTGACTAGCAGGCGGATCCACGAAGGATACAGGCATTAATCATAGAGAAATAATGAAAACTCCGGCCTGCAGTCACTAAGGCAAAGCCTTGGAGCTCCAGGAAATAGTTCTCCCCGGGTAAGAGAGCTCACGGCGTCTATTGGCTCTCTCCTGCTTCGGACTAAAGCTTTGCCTTAGTGTCTGCAGGCAGGCGCATTTTTCATTATATCTCTATACTACATCACTACAGTACGACGTACGGATACCTGTATGTGACCGCATATGACTCTCCAGTATGGATAGGAAAGGAAAACTTTTCCCACAAAAGCAGGTATGAAACTTTTTGTTGGCCAGGGCCGACGCACTACGCCCTGTCGTGGGTGAGATCAGCTCACCACCCCCACCCGTTGGGGTCGTGGGGGTGGTGACTCCTTCAGCCCCAGCTACAGTGGGCACCATAGTGGCCGCCCCATTAAGCGAGGAGATATCAGCTGCTCCTAGCGGGGGCACCAGGTGGCTCCCTGCTGCAGAAGAAGAAGAACCGGAAGGCTCAGCGGTGTCGGGGCCTTCGGTAGCTACGGCTGACGCACTGCGACTGGCATGAAAGGCGCTGTGAGTGCGCAGACTCGTGGCATGGGCAAACGCCTTGCCGCAAGTCTCGCACTTGTAGGGCTTCTCGCCTAGAAACAACAACAACAAAAACAATAAGTCAAAAGGCATCAAGTGGTTCCCGCCCGTCATTTTTCCGTTTATATACAAAATGGTTTCATTTTTAGGAAAAGCATTCAGATTAGCATTTTGCGTCTACTACAACTATTTATCTACGCAACGAGAGCTTTCGAATGATGCCCTAATTAAGCCAATCAGACAACTTTCAATGACCCATTTTGACATGTTTGTGGCCATTTTTGTCCCCTTTGAGGCTCCGTAACTCATTTTTCCTACATTTCGACGCCTGGGCCCTATTACAACTTTTTATACACGTAACGAGAGCTTTCGAAAGATACCCATATCAACCGAATTGGACAACTTTCAATTTTGACCCATTTTGACCGTTTTTGGCCATTTTTGACCCCTTTGAGGCCCCGTAACTGATTTGTCCTACATTTTGGCGCTTTACCCCTATTACAACTTTTTACCTACGCAACGAGACCTTTCGAATGATACCCATATTGGGGGTTTCCGTCACTTTCAATTTTGACCCATTTTGACCGTTTTTGGCCATTTTTGACCACCTTTGAGGCCCCGTAACTCATTTCTCCTACATTTTGGCGCTTTACCCCTATTACAACTTTTTATCCACGCAACGAGAGCTTTCGAATGATGTCCATATTGGGGGGGTTTCCGTCACTTTCAATTTTGACCATTTGCAGCATCACCGTATCGAGTAATTGCGAATTGTGTGACACTATGGCGCCCAGGTGCCCGGAGGGTCTTCCCGCATCGGATGCCACCCTACATGCCAAATTTCAGGCCAACTAGTTGACTCTAGCTCGAGATAAAGGCGGAAAACCCCTTCAAACGGCCGTTTTGGCCGTTTTTGGCCATTTTTGACCATTTTCGGCCTCATAACTCAAAATGGGTGCATTTTCAGGCCTTGACCCTATTACAACTTTTTCATTACTCGACGAGAGCTTTCGAATGATACCAAAATTGGCTCATTTGGACAACTTTTTTATTTTACTCATTTTTACTCACGGGGCTGCTCCGGGAGCACCTCTGCTCCCCCGGGGCTCCCCGCGCGTCCGGGAGCAGTTCAAGTCAAGACCTTCAAAATGAGGTATCAACCACCTCTCTACCCCTTTCCAATCTCGAGAAATAGGTGCGGACACAAAATTGTGGACAATAATAAGAATAATAATAAGTCAAAAGGCATCAAGTGGTTCCCGCCCGACATTTTTCCGTTTATACAAAGAGCTTATCTATTTCCTGGAGAAGTATGTAGTTTCTTATCTTTGCGTCTATTATAACTGTTTTTCAGCTCATCAAGAGCTTTCGATTAATACCACTACAAGCTCGATTGGACAAAGTCCAATTTCCAATTTGTGGCTCCGTAACTCATTTTTCCGACATTTTGAAGCTTTCGCCCTATTACAACTTTTTATCGACGCAACGAGAGCTTTCGAATGACACCGGTATCGATCGGATAAGACAAATTTCAATTTTGACCATTTTGGCCGGTTTTGGCCATTTTTGACCCCTTTAAGACCCCGTAACTTATTTTCTGTACATTTTGGTGCTTTGACCCTATTACAACTTTTTATCTACTCAACGAGAGCTTTCGAATGACACCGGTATCGATCGGATAAGACAAATTTCAATTTTGACCATTTTGGCCGGTTTTGGCCATTTTTGACACCTTTGTGGCTCCGTAACTCATTTTTCCGACATTTTGAAGCTTTCGCCCTATTACAACTTTTTATCTACGCAACGAGAGCTTTCGAATGATACCCTTATTGGAGGGTTTCCGTTACTTTCAATTTTGACCATTTGCAGCATCACCGTATCGAGTAATTGCGAATTAAGTGACACTATGGTACCCAGGTGCACGGAGGGTCTTCCCGCATTGGGTGCCACCCTAAATGCAATATTTCAGGCCAACTAGTTGACTCTAGCTCGAGATAAAGGCGGAAAACCCCTTCAAACGGCCGTTTTGGCCGTTTTTGGCCATTTTTGACCCTTTTTCGCCTCATAACTCAAAATAGGTACATTTTCAGGCCTTGACCCAATTACAACTTTTTCATGGCGCGATGAGAGCTTTCGAACGATACCAAAATTAGCTCATTTGGACAACTTTTTTATTTTACTCATTTTTACTCACGGGGGTGCTCCGGGAGCACCTCTGCTCCCCCGGGGCTCCCCGCGCTTCCGGGAGCAGTTCAGGTCCATGCGCAACTCCACTGAAGATTTCAGCCCGATCGGCCCAGCCAATCTCGAGAAATAGGTGCGGACACAAAAATGTGAACAATAATAATAATAAGAATAAGAATAAACATGTCCAGAACATAGGGTTCCAAACCCTTTGGAAAAGGGCGGGAACCCAATAAGAAAAATAAACATGTCCAGAACATAGGGTTCCAAACCCTTTGGAAAAGGGCGGGAACCCAACAACAACACAGTGCTGCTGAAAACTGATTTTAGAAGAAAAGTTACCCAAGAAAGAAGCAATCTACATAGAATTTTGAACATAATATGAGGACACAAAACTAAGAGGGCACGCGTTTATGAGTCTATCATGACCACTAAGACAGCACCAGAGAGGTCCAGAGGCGGCAGTATATAATCAAACCACCCAAAAATTATCATGGGGTCACTAATAACATAATTTCTGGTTAATTTAGTTAGTTTTGCTTAGGCTCAGTAACATTATACATACATACATACATACATACGCCCGTGTACCTGTATGCGTGCGTTTGTGAGCTTTCAAGGCTGCCGGTTGAATGAACCGCTTTCCGCACACATCGCAGGCATAGCGACGCTCTCCGGTATGGGACCGTTCGTGCATAATCAGTGAGGTTTGCTGGGCAAACGCTTTCGGACAATAGGAACAGTGAAATGGCCGCTCCCCGGTATGCGTCCGTAGATGAGTTATCAGCGGATGCCTGTAAAAACAGAATTATGCCACCAAGGACTGCTTAGAATTGGGTGTAGGTAACCTACCATTAATTGTGAGAATACCGTTTCAAAAAATTTTCCTAACATAATGTATATACAGTATAGCTCAAAACAAAGTTAATTTTTTGCGAAGTTCACAAACTCCGCGAACTTCGCGAAATCGTTAGCTAGCTAATTTGAGGGGTTTTCTCTATCTACCAAAAATTGGCAAAAAATTTAAAATCTACTTTGGACTCAAGATTTTGTGACTTCACGAAGTTCGCTAGGGTTTAGCGAAGTTCGCATAATTTCGCCAAGATTTTAGCGAATTTCTCGTGGATTTTAGCAAAGTTTGAAGGAATTTCGCAAAAATTTTGGCGAACTCCGCAAAAAGTTGGCGAACGTCACTAAAATCTACGCGAAATTCGGTAAAATCTTGGTGAATTTCGCGAAACTGCGAACTTCGCTAAACCGTAGCGAAGTTCGCGAAGCCACAAAATCTTGAGTCCAAATTAGATTTTAAATTTTTTGCCAATTTTTGGTAGATATGGAGAAAACCCCTCAACTTAGCTAGCTAACGATTTCGCGAAGTTCCCTAACTTTTTCGCGATCTTCTCTAAATTTAGCGAGATTTCGCTTGCTTTGCGAAGTTCGCGGAGTTTGCGAACTTCGCAAAAAATTAACTTTGTTTTGAGCTATACTGTACCACAGTTCGTAGCATTACTCCAGTGTTATTAGGAAAATTTCAGCATACATTTAGAAACACACTACTAGCAGCAAGCTCCTCAGAAATTCTAATGCTACTCAGCAAGCACCAACTTAGGAGAATCTTTCGAACCCTCCTCAGACATGAGATGAGAAAGAGGCGATTTTGACGTGAGCACAGATGCACCCGACCCAAACACATATAGTCAAGCGGGGAAAAAAACCCATTTTAATATGCGGGAAAAAAAACCCACCTCCAGTGTGGGCTTACCGGTATGAGCTATATAGGATTTTAATAGCCTATCTTGAAGAGCGTCAAAAATAACCCTAGAGGCTGCATTATTGTTGTTCCCACTGCTTCCCTGCAAATTTTTTGGGACTTTGAAATTTTCGAAAATTTTGGTCCGTCCAAGTGCCGAAATTTGGCAAACTTTGGCTGGCCACCCTGAACTACTGGCAAGACCTAGACCAAAGCGGATAGTATGTATGTGTAGGGCATCTGTTGGGCTTCATGATGATATATGCCACACTGCTCTAACCACTCCGGTGCGACCTGGGGGTGACCTAGAGTTGGCGGGAAAAAAAAACCCATCGGCGGGGAAAAAAACCCACTTTTCAAAATTGAATATTTTTCTAACCGTTAGCAGGAAAGGTCAAACTAATACATACATTTGTTTAATAGAGCCTATAGATTAAGTTGGTATAGGTTTTACCCGGGTTCGTTCTGTTATGGGTGGTCCAGGGGGTCTAAATCGGACATGGTGCCATTTCAAGCCAAAATTTCAATTTTGGCCAAAAATGCTTATTTTTGCCTTAAAATGGGTCTAGTTTGGCTCTAAATACAGGAAAAACACGTTTTCTACACGATAGGATGCTTAAACTGCAAAAAATAAACACTTTTAAAAAATTTCCAAAATTTACCTATGTTTACGTGTTAAACATACAAAATTTTCAAAATTCAATTTTTTCTGAAATTTTTCAAAAATGTTGGTATTTTTCGATGTAGACCTACTAAAAACAACCCGCTCTTTCGAATGGCACCGTCAAAATTGTTCTGGCACGCTTCCAGCAAAAAATCCGGGTGGGTTTTTTTTCCCCGCCGATGGGTTTTTTTTTCCCGCATTGGGTTTTTTTTTCCCGGCACGGAAAACTTTAATTTCTCCATAACGGCAGGGTCTAGAGAGACAAACTATACCTCATTCGAAAGCTTAGGGCAAACCCCGATTAAATATAGTATCAAGGTCGTGCTAACCCAAACCAGTCGAAAGTTCTGGTCCAAGAAAAAAAAAGTGGGTTTTTTTTTCCCGCTTGACTATATATCGCCAGAGTCAAATTCAAAATTTGTCAGCTTCAACTACAAAAATTCAGTTTTACACATGTCTACGTAACACAGTTTAAACATGGTTTCTTCAGTAACATACTGTGTACTTTTGGAAAACTCAACCTAATTTTAAAGAAACACTTAACCACAGAAATTAGGAATCTGACTTCATCCCTCTAAACTGTAGTTTCGCCGTCTGGTCTATTCTATGCACGTAATGGGACGTTCAAAACTCAGACTGGGGTAATCTTTATATATGATATGTGTATGTACGTATGTGTACCTGTAAGCAAATCGTTTCCCACAATATTCACACTCCCAGGGATGGGGTTTCGGAGTCCCAGTGCCGCCCTGGCCATCAGAGTTGGCCCCCCCGGCTGCAGACGCCGGGCCCCCGCCAGGGACCGGTTCCCCGTCCGGCCCAATCTGACCCAGCTCGTGCTTCTTCTTGTGAGAGTAGAGGGAGGTCCGATGGCCAAAGGGCCGGCTGCAGATGTCACACTTGAACGGCTTCCCGTCCGAATGGGTAAACTGGTGCGTATGCAGGGCTCCGTTGGTGGCAAAACGTTTCCCTATAACGGATAATTAACAGAAATTAATAAACTGTACATACGTTGAAATAAAATAGGAGGATCACGCAACTGTAAGCGTGGGCCACCTGACAACCTTAACTGCGCACGTATTGTCGGCACCCTGAGTATATGTACACCTCTAACAAGGTTAGGATATATAATTCTACAGGGGATATCAAACCTCTAAATATTCCATCTTATTACCAAGCGCCAACGAACGTGACAAAACAAACAATACCCCACAAACGCCCCCCCCCCCAGAATATTATATTGGTATTCCCCCTTACTGAGGTCTACATTTTTCAATGAGGATTTTTGGAGACCCAACTTTTTGCCAAACATTTGGCACATTTTCAAAACGTTTCCCGCAGCCGGAGATTTTTTCGTAAAAAGGACTATATATGTGCACCCTAAATCCAGGCATTTTGTGCACTTTTTGGGTTTGTACCTGCAAAATGAGCCAAAAATGCAACTTTTGTCTAATTTTTGCAAAAAATCTTCTCCCCCCGGGAAAAATCTGTAAAAATACCCAGGTTAATCGGGCCTGCAAATGACTCCTGCTGTCACACTTGGTTGACCGGCCTTACGGGGGCCAGTTGGCTGACTAGATTCAAAGCGAACAGTTCTTTGACAAAAGTACGTATATACGTACATAAAGCTTGCCGTGTGTCTCACCGCATAGTTCACAACGATAAGGCTTATAACCAGTATGCTGTCGCTCGTGTATCTTCATGTTTCCCTGAGATGCAAAATCCTTGCCACAGTAGCCACAGGAATAGGGTCGCTCCCCGCTGTGGCGACGAACATGAATCTGCAGACTGCCTTTTTGGGCAAACTTCTTTCCGCACAGATCACAGCTGAACGGTTTCTCTCCCGTGTGCGTTCGTTCGTGAAGCTGAAAAGGATAAAAATGATACAACATAGCTAACATATTTCTTAAGCATTAACAAGCTATATATACACGTATATAACCATTGGCTGTCATCTCTCCATCTCCTGTTTCAGACTAAGGCTGTGCCTAAGTGACTGCAGGCAGGCGTCTTTCTTATATTTTCTTTTTTCAGCATTAACAGGATGAGAAAGCAGAAAGAGTGCGTCAAAACATGCAAAGATTTCCAAAAATCTGCTCACCAAAGACGGACTCTCTCTCTTAAAGTCCACGCCCTCCCTTCCCGCAGATTTCGTAAAACTGGCATATTAGAGTGTGGCTTCCACTGTTCGGTTTTCCCTCCACTTTTCAAACCCCTCTCCCACATTTTGGCCGTCACCCAAAAAACCACCTTCAAAAAACTAACACAAGGTTTCGAGGTCAAAGTATCAAAAAAGGTTCCTCAATTTTTTACTAAGTTACGAACTTATATGTAAGTGCGTTTTAAGCTTAAAACAGCATTATATACAGCAATCATTATTGTTGAATTGAAATCCTATTTGAAATGCAATTTTTCGTTAATAGTTTTGTTTGGTTTAAACCATTCTTTCGGAGTTCACCGCGTCCAGGGCTTCCTTTTACAGGGGGAGCTCCCTCCGTTTCAGAACCATAAAATGTCAGAAAACTAAGCCAGTGTCAGAACTAAAGGGCTATATCCTACGACCAAGAACATTTTAAAAAAACGTTTTCTCTTTTACCGTGCTAAAGAAATTGCTGGGGCAAATTAAAGTTTTAAATTCTGGTCGGAGGAGAACTGTAGCACTTCTCAAAAGTTAGTAGGTATATAGATCTTGTAAAAAAAGCTTACTTCAAGTATGGACATGAACATAGGGGGGGGGCGGGGGGGGGGGGGGGCGCGGGGGGGGGGGGGGGGGGGGGGGGTTGGGGGGGGGGGGGGGGGGGGGGGGGGGGGGGGGGGGGGGGGGGGTGGGGGGGGGGGGGGGGGGGGGGGGGGGGGGGGGGGGGGGGGGGGGGGGGGGGGGGGGGGGGGGGGGGGGGGGGGGGGGGGGGGGGGGGGGGGGGGGGGGGGGGGGGGGGGGGGGGGGGGGGGGGGGGGGGGGGGTAGGGTGGGGGGGGGGGGGGGGGGGGGGGGGGGGGGGGGGGGGGGGGGGTGGGG
>JASAND010004381.1:0-12518 GCA_030248195.1 Trissonchulus latispiculum | reverse complement strand
TTTCAATATTGTGAACGCGTTCAATATTTAGCACCAACGAACTTCTGTTTTAAATAATTGGGGGTCTGGGGATCTGGGGGCGGAGCCCCTGAAATTTTGTAATATAAAAGTTTTTTTTTTGAAAATTGGGAAAATTTTGGTCTGAAAATCTTCAAAACTTTTAATTTTCCTCAACATATTTTATTTGTGTCATTTCCAAAATTTGGAAACGTAATTTCGAATGAATGTATATATACCTACATATACAGTACACCATGGTAACACTGAATAGTATAATGGAAGGCTACACGATAGTGTGATAGCCCAATGTAGACAAAAACCAAGCAGAACTAAAATATAGATACATAGACGACATCTTTGCGCCGAAGGCTCAAAATGTTTCGGATTAACTTAAGATTTAGCTTAAAATGAATAAAAATTAGCTACTGCAGGTGAAAATTTGAGTGTGCTTTTTAGTGTGTTTTTAAAATTTTGTGTGTTTTTTAAAAAAGTGTGTGAAAACACACACAAAACACAAAAAAAAAGTTCTCGCAAGCCGCTGGTGATTTATTGCCCTAGCCAGTCAACGTATTTTTTTAGGGGTTTTTTCGGGGAGGAAGACATTTTCGGTGGGAGGAAAGATTTTTTGCCAGAAATGGCTATTTTTTGGCGTATATTTTGCATAGTGAAACGCAAAAAGTTCTCAACATACCAGGATTTAAGCTAAAAAATAGCTGTTTTACAAAACATCTCCGGCGAAGCTGGAGAATTTTTGAAAATTTTCCAATTTTCGGCAATTGGAAAAAATTTGGGCCTCCAAAAATTTCCGGGGGGGGGGGGAGGAAGCAAAATCCCGAAAGGGTAAGGCACTTCGCCCCCCCCCCTGTAAGATACTCCTGAGTCTGAGTCGTTGGAACTTCAGAAAACCTACGACCAGCTGGGAATCTACAATGGCCGTTCCAAGGTGGTCTACCGCAGCGGCAGCAACCATGACCAGAAAGGAGCGTGTTCTGTTGGCACAATTGAGAGTCAATGGGACGCCACTGCAATCTACTGGCCCAGTATCTACATCGCAATGGTATCTCTGCTTCCCCGGGCTGTCACTTACTGTGGGTGACCCAGAAGAAGACATTATACATTTTTTCCATTGTCCGGTCCATACGGCAATGTGCACCCCGGTACCTCGGCCCAAATCATAATCATCATCTTGGTCCTTTCGGAGGAGCCCCGGACGGTCCTGGAGTTCCTCAAGGGTGTGGGAAGTAGGGATCGACTGGAATTCCGGTTCCGGTACTTTTTCGGTTCCGGTTCCGGTTTTCAAAACGTACCGGAACCGGAACCAATTTTTGCGTATTATGAAAAGTGAAATTTTATTAAAATTTTGAAAAATTTTGTAAAATTTCTTTAAACTTTTTGTAAAAATTGCGATTCTCTTATATAAGCAGAATATTATTTTCTCAAAAATTTTCACCTGCGGCGCTATTGCATTATATACTTAGAATTAGTATTAATATTCAGAATTAGTAATAATTATCTAATACACTATCGTTAATTTGTAATTATGAACATTAATTACGTATATGATAAAAAATGTTGTGCACTTATACAATTCAGAAAATTAGAATAGAGCAGCACACGCCCGCCGATTCGATTTCTATTTACTTTTTGATAGATTTACTTTAAAATTGTTAAACTGAATTTTGCTAAATTGGAATATACGTGTATATTGAAACGTTGGCGTAGACCTATGCTATTTCAACATTTAGTGCACTGTTGCATAATTTGAAGACTGTTTTAGCTGAACTATTGTTGAAATAGCACGCAGAAAAAAATTATTATTTATCTATTGAATACAAATAGAATAAAAGCACTTAAACTAATATAGTAATAAATATCTTACGTGCATACAAGGTTTGTCGGAGAGGTCATTCGCGCTTTCGCGAAGAAATTCTTCCCAATCGACCCGCGAATGTCTTCTCGAATTTGCGAATTTTCGCGAAACATTGGTCATTATTTCTGGCCGGCACTGTATACTAAGAAAAGAATGTCGATGGCATCATTATCTACGTATATTCGCGACAATTTTTTAATATTTTGTGTTTTGAAAATGCTGCGACTTTTCTTGCAGCTTTAGTAAAGTTGTAACTTTTGATTTTGACTAGAAATTGTCAGGTAACTCAGATAAGAAACTAAACACGTTTCTGGCTTTTTTGTCGAAAGCTCGCCCGCAGACATTTCGTGGAATCAATTTCTATCCATTTATTTAGATTAATTTAATATTCAGTTTAACTAAGAATTTAATTTTTATTTGTGTGCCAAAACTTTTGAAAAAATTTTCGATTTAATATTCAGTTTAACTATGAACTTAAAGAAAGAAATAGTTTTTATTTGCCAGTGAATTTTCTTTAAAACGCAACTTGCATTCGGATAATCATTCATCGAGATTAGAATTTTAATGCTATGATATATAAAGTTTAGCTTTATAATAAAGCAAAATTTTCATAATAAATTGCAAATTTCGTATTTGTGAATTCAAATAACTATATAGAATACAATTGAAACGTTATTACAGTGTTCAGTTGCAACCATAGCGGGAAAAAATCGAAAAAATTCGGGACTCCACCCCACAAATTTCTTTTTGTAACCTTAAGTAATTATCATTTTAGTGCGAAACACGAATTATAATGGTATAACACACTTATTTGGCGCCGAAGGCGCGAAAATTTTATGAAAAATAGGCGTTTTACACATGGTTGGAGAAAAATTCCTGGGGGGCAACACAGTTTCGGGGGGGAATTCCCCCCATCCCCCCCCCTGGCTACGCGCCTGGTAGCAACAAACAAGCGAAAAATTGCACAAAAACTGTTCAAAACGTCAGAAAATTTTCGATTTTTGGAGTGTTAAAGAGCTGGTTCCGGTTCCGGTTCCAGTTTTTTAAAGGCAATTCCGGTTCCGGTTTTTTGGAGTTCCGGTCGATCCCTAGTGGGGAGGTACTAACCTCTCCAATCAAAAGCTTAGGCGAATAACTGTATTGTTCTGTGCTTAAGAAATAGTGCTTGAATTATAGTTGCAATCGTCTTTTAAACGAATCTGGTGATTTTTGTTTAGTAATTTTCGGTCTTCTCTTAATTTAAATTTCTTTTAATGCTTCCTTTCTGCCACAAACATTTTCCTGCTTTTTTGATTACAAACACTACAAAATACCGCCGAGAAGGAGGCTTTTTGAGCTTATTGATAGCATGATATGATTATGCACTGTACATTGTTTGATAATTATAGCGTTGATTTTGTTTCAGATAATTGCACTGTTTGCTGAAATTTATGTAAGTCTATGTTTCGTTGCGCCAGTTTATGTGGTTGGCTCCGTAATTTTGAAGATTTACCTTCTCCTACCCTTGTTATTGTTTAGTTTAGTTATTTATGCTCGTATAATATGTTCACTAATTAGGCAGCAGAGTTATAGCCTACCTATGCTACTGCACGATTAAAAAATTAAGAATTGTGCCAAAATTAAAAAATACAGACAATTCTCTGGCTGGGAGCGCTTCGAAGATCAAGTTAATGCGGTTAGAGATGCTAGCAAGACCAGTTCTAAGGAGCTGTATCGGTTTGACATAGGAGTAAACTTTTGAGACGAGTTCAGAGATTTAATTCCGAGGCAACCTCTTGGGTATCCTCTGAGCAGGATATCAATGACAATCTTTTATGACTCGGCTCTGGTGAGTAACATGTTTATTATGGTTCCCATAGGTTCAACATGTTCACTATGTTCATATAGTTTTAGGTACTTTTGGAACCAATGGTTTTGAGCGTTCTTTATGTTTGGTGTCAGATTAATAAGGATGTGATTGTCCAGTTTTGGTTTGGAACGCAGTTTAAAGTATGCATTACGTTCTTGTTTTACTTGTAAATAGCGTTAATTTTTTGAAACCTATTCGGACATCTTTTTCTGAAATAGCTTCTGGCTCCCGCAGCGCAGTGTAGTTCGTCAGTCATGTGGCGAACTGTGGATCATTACTGATGCTTATTAAAATTCCTATTTAATTAATTTGGTATAAGCCATTGTTTAATAATTCGTGAGTCTACTAAGGATTTTAGATTAACATCGTGTGCTCGTTATTTTATTGTAAGCGTTTCATTATGTTGACACTCTAAGAATCGTTGGCATATTGTGACTTCCAGAGCTTGGCTTGGATGATTAGTTAAGTAAATGCTTTTTTGTTCAAGTTGTCAAATAAAATCCTCCCTTGCGCTGTCGCTTTTTTATTATCAGTCAGGATTGGTTCGTTCACAATAAATTTAAAACTTGCACTTGTTTTGTTAAATTCTGTTTCAGGCCATGTACTTGCCATGGGTTCTCGTATTGTTCAATATGATTCTGCGCGGAGGGTACGTGATCATAGTATTGTTCGTTGTCTCCAGTTTTGAACCATGCCTGCATTGGCGCACACAGAAAATTTTTCGAGGGGGCGGACCTCAAAAAATGTAGGGGTCTGGGAATGCCTCCCAGAAATTGAAAAATTTTAGACAATGTCAAAGAAGTCGCTATGGAAAGATTTAGAGTGCCGGAGAGGGGCGCTGCCCCGCCCCCCTAATTACGCCTCTGCATGCCTGCATGGTTACTAACTCATGCTGTTTTTGTTTTTGTCGTGTTAAAATTTTGTACCTGCTTTAAAACCAAGAGTTTAGCGTTCTTTTTCAATTTGATGAATCCCTGTTGGTGACAGTATTTATCTGTAACATTTTTATCAGAACTGGAAATACACCGGCGACCTATGATTATCTAATTCAAACTGCTGAATATTCTAGAGGTATCAACGAATTTCTTGGAATTCTTGTTGGCCACTTATACTTCTTTCTTCAGTTTAAATATCCACAAGATTTTGGGGGACGGAGTTTTTTGCAGACTCCCTCCATTTTGTAAGTTAACAATAATGTTATGTTAGGAATAGAGCTTAGTAAATTGTTATTGTTATATAATGTTCAAATTTTTATTGGATTACTGGTAATTGGACTGTTTCGCTATGGTGAGCTGGGTTTTCTTTAGTGGGGGGGGGGGTGCCTTGACTTTTTGGGTTCCCCCAGTCGACCCCTCTCCCCAGTCCCCACCACTTGTTTTGGGCTTGTTGTTGTTGTTGTTGTTGTTGTTGTTTGGTAGGCGGTCGCAGTTGGTTTCCCATAAACGGCGGACTTTATCAGTCCGCTCCCCCGGAGATAGGTCAGGACTGCCTCCGGATTCCGTCTAAGGCAGGAAAGGTCAGGGGACATACCTAGGTGCCGGATTCGGTGAACGGCTTCCCCCACTCACTATATGGTACCCAGAAAATGCCAAATTTTAAGGATTTTTGGTCGAACTTTTCAGGCTTCGCCGGAATTTTTTGGTCAAAAATAGTCTATTTTGGTACTAAAACTTGACTTTGTGCACTTTTTATCTTATTTGTAGCAGTATATACCTAGAAAAAGCGCAATTCATACAGTATTTTTAACATTTTAGCCATTTTACCCCCCCCCTCTTTTGGTCTTCGTCCTCCACAAGTGGGGGAGGGCTCCCTCCAACTGTTTTGGCCTAGAGAAACCCAGGGGGTCTCCCTTATTTTGAAAATTCCGTCATATTCATGAACGCACAAAGACGTGCATCAACGCGTCCGCCTATTAACATACCGCTTAATATTTTACTGTAGTTGATTCACGCTAATACAAATGCATGGGAACGCTTACGCTATAGCAGCGGGAACTATCTAATCTATAATAATCTCTAATCTATAACTTATCTTTCTGGTCATTTACTCATATCTGCCTTTTTGCCAGTTTTTACGGGGTGATTATTTTTCAGGTACCATTACTTGCCCAATGCCCGTGGCAGCTCTCATGGCTTTGGAGAACCTCCTGCCCGCCGGCCTGGTGCCGATGGTGAGCCGGGTCGCCATAACTGGGGCAGAGGACAGGCCCTTGGAGATAACTGATCTAAACTGATGTCTGTACATATCCATAAATCTATTCTTATTATTATTACTATTGGTTTTGTCATTTGTTTAATCTGTTGTTTCTGTCCCTTTTCTTTACACTATTGAGAGAACTTTTTAGCCGAAATTGTATTTTTTGGGTAGTATACGTATGTTTCGCGTTACTTCTCATTTGCGTTTTCGCCACTTATTTCTAAACTAGCATAGAATTCCTTGTATCCCTTTTCAGTGATTTGAAGCCGCAAAAGTTCCAGTTTATAGTTTCTTCAAACGATTGAGTTTTAATTGGTGAAATGAGTGACAATGTTTTGTATGCAGTTGGACTCAGGTGTTCCCGGTTTTTACCACATGCAGTTTTCTGGGCTTATTTTAGGGAATTTTTTGAGGGGCCCTCGAGGGGCGAGTCATTGTTGGGGGGGGCGAAAATGTTTGAAATTTCTTCTGAAAACATGCTAAAAATTCCGCTATTTTTATAGTAATCACCAAAAAATAAGCTGATTTAGTGCTGAAATAGGCAGAAATTGGCTAAAAATCGCCGGGCCGGTAATTTTTCGAAAATTTGGCTTTGTGGGCGATTTTTTCAGAGCAAAATTTGGTACCAATTTTCTTGGAGGGGGAAGGGTGTTTATGGGGACCCCCCAGTAGAATAAGCCCATGTTTTTGGTTAGCAATCGGCAGACGTAAAACCAGTGTTGTCATCTACTCTGTTCTCAGAAGTTTCGTATTTCGTGTGAAACAGTTTCGGAACTTTAATTGGTAAGGGTCAGAAGCGTTGTTGGTTGTCTTATTGTGATGTTTTTATTTAATAAAGTTACAACTGCTTTGTTGTGTTTTACTTGCTGAGATTGAGTCGGGTAATTAACTAGGGTGAAACTTAAGACTGTTCATATGTCGATTTAAGGGGGGGACTTTTGTGAAAATCGATAGTCGCGGATTTCGATCATTTTCACGTAATATGCCCCCATATGTTCTGAAAAACAAGACAATATATTAGTGTTCGAAATCAAACTGACACAGTTATTCAGGTTCAAAAGAATAGAACGAAGTTAGCAAAGTTTCAAAGCCGCAAAACTTGAAAATGCTAGAAAAACTGAAAAGCTACTGGAGATAGTTGGAAGTAGTGTTTTAGGACGGCCGGGCAGCCGGCGGCCGGCCGCCGGCCGGCCGGCGGCTTTTGGGCCGGCGGCCGGCCCGGCTAAGCGTCTGGCCGTCGGGCCGGCGGCCGGCCGTTGGCCGTTCGGCCGTTCAGCCGCCGGCTGGCCGTTGGCCGGCGGCTGGCCGCCGGCCTATCACAAATATTTGTAGTTAACACTGCAATTTGAGCAGAGCTACAAATATTTACAAAACAAATTCAAAAATGAAGGTGAATTTTATCCAAATAGACAAGGTAAAAATTGTTTTGATTGTTTTTGTAATGCATGATATAAATATTTTGCAATTTTCTGGCTCAGACACTGAAAAATATGTGTTGCTAACCACCGGCCAGCCGGCGGCCGGCCGGCCGGTGGCCGCCGGCTAAGAACGGCCAACGGCCGGCCGGCCGTTGGCCGGCGGCCCGGGGCCGGCCGTTGACATTTTTCTGCGGCCGCCGGCCGGCCGCCGGCCGGTTCCACCCGGCCGTTCTAAAACACTAGTTGGAAGGCTGAAATTTTGCATACAAAGGTTATTGGGCATGGGAAATTCACTGGTGGTGTAACTTTGGTGATCCGACCCATGGCTGGCGAGATCTGGTTCAACTGGTTCAAAATTGAACCAGTTCCTGGTTCAAGCTACTGGAGATAGTTGGGAGGCTGAAATTTTGCATACAAAGGTTATTGGGCATGGGGAATTCACTGATGGTGTTACTTTGGAGATCCGACCCATGGCTGGCCAGATCTGGTTCAACTGGTTCAAAATTGAACCAGTTCCTGGTTCAAGCTACTGGAGATAGTTGGAAGGCTGAAATTTTGCATACAAAGGTTATTGGGCATGGGGAATTCACTGGTGGTGCAACTTTGGTGATCCGACCCATGGCTGGCCAGTTCTGGTTCAACTGGTTCAAAATCGAACCAGTTCCTGGTTCAAGCTACTGGAGATAGTTGGAAGGCTGAAATTTTGCATACAAAGGTTATTGGGCATGGGGAATTCACTGGTTGTGCATCTTTGGTGATCCGACCCATGGCGGGCCAGATCTGGTTCAACTGGTTCAAAATTGAACCAGTTCCTGGTTCAAGCAACTGGAGATAGTTGGAATTCTGAAATTTTGCATACAAAGGTTATTGGGCATGGGGAATTCACTGGTGGTGTAACTTTGGTGATCCTATCCTACCCATGGCTGGCCAGATCTGGTTCAACTTTGTTCAAAATTGAACCAGTTCCTGGTTCAAGCTACTGGAGATAGTTGGAAGGCTGAAATTTTGCATACAAAGGTTATTGGGCATGGGAAATTCACTGGTGGTGTAACTTTGGTGATCCGACCCATGGCTGGCCAGATCTGGTTCAACTGGTTCAAAGTTGAACCAGTTCCTGGTTCAAGCTACTGGAGATAGCTAGAAGGCTGAAATTTTGCATACAAAGGTTATTGGGCATGAGGAATTCACTGGTGGTGTTACTTTGGTGATCCGACCAATGGCTGGCCAGATCTGGTTCAACTGGTTCAAAATTGAACCAGTTCCTGGTTCAAGCTACTGGAGATAGTTGGGAGGCTGAAATTTTGCATACAAAGGTTATTGGGCATGGGGAATTCACTGGTGGTGTAATTTTGGTGATCCGACCCATGGCTGGCCAGATCTGGTTCAACTGGTTCAAAATTGAACCTGTTCCTGGTTCAAGCTACTGGAGATAGTTGGAAGGCTGAAATTGTGCATACAAAGGGTATTGGGCATGGGAAATTCACTGGTGGTGTAACTATGGTGATCCAACCCATGACTGGCCAGATCTGGTTCAACTGGTTCATTGTTCAAGCTACTGGAGATAGCTGAAAGTCTGAAATTTTGCATGCAAAGCTTATTGGACATGGGGGAATTCACTGGTGGAATTTGTGATTGCTGCTGCCACAGTTATGGCAGCGTTCCCAAAAACTAGACGGAGGACAAGTAGGAAAAATGCTCCTTGCAGTCGCATGAAAAAGTTAATATGAGCTATGATGGTCAACATTTAAATGTGTTAAGGACATTTTTAAAATGTTTAATATGAGCCAACATCTAAATAAGTAGAGGACAAGATGTAAACGGCTAATATGAGCCGCTACGTTTCTCTTGGGCTCATATTGACGCGATTAAAATGGCAAACATATATACAGTTTACGGTTGGCATATAAGCATCAGTGTTTATAAACGATTTGATTGGCTTGGATTGAATTAATGTGATGATTGCGATGCTAACTTCAAATGCGATTTTTCTCAAGATTTCACAACATGTGTAAGTTCCACATTTTCGTTTCTTCATTAGATTGGACTTCGTTTTCGTTTTGTTGACTTATATGGTGGCCTTAAATGGATACTTTGATGTAGCGGTGGAGAAGAAAACGTTTACGTACAGCTTCGCAAAATTAATGTTTATGCGTCGTTATTCATCCAAGCCATTTCAGTGTTGGATTAAAAGTAAGCAAAAGCTAAATGAGCGTCAATATGAGCCCAAGAGAAACGTAGCGGCTCATATTAGCCGTTTACATCTTGTCCTCTACTTATTTAGATGTTGGCTCATATTAAACATTTTAAATCTTGTCCTTAACACATTTAAATGTTGACCATCATAGCTCATATTAACTTTTTCATGCGACTGCAAGGAGCATTTTTCCTACTTGTGTTATTTTACGTATATCAGGGCTGCCGCGGTTCCTTTTTTTCCTTTTTTTTCCTTTTTTTTCGAGGTCGTCCTTTTTTTTCCTTTTTTCTGCAAAAATTCCTTTTATTTCCTTTATTAAAATGTGCCTAAAATTTAGTCTCACGGTATTAATTTTCAAAAATTTTCCGGCTTCGCCGGAATATTGTTTCACTTAATTTTTCAGTTTTATTATAGAATAGCTAAAGCTACATATATTTTTACTTAATATGACTTACGAATTTAGATTTATAGAAATTGTTGGACTTATTTTGTGTTTGCTTAAAGACAAGAGTTAAAATTTAATTTGTATATACTCGATAGAACGGTTATATAATCTTGAAACGTATATATATGTTATTAATGTGTGCATAGACTGCTGCAGAGTTTTTGAGCAAAATGCACTATTTGAGGTATATGCAGAATGCACTAAATGCGACGGCAAAATGCATAGACGTCACAGTCAGGTTTTCCAAAAAAGTGCCTAGAAGTCAAGATTGCAATTGTTTTGGGGGTTCCGAGGCCTCTTTTAGTTCTACCCCACACGGTATTTTTGGAGAGAAAGCAAAAGGCGATCTATTTTTAAAGCATAAAATAACAGATAGGAAAACTTTTGTTCCTGCCGTGCCTCAGTCTCTATTTCAAATTAAAAATTGCGCGCCTGCAGATATCTTTATTTCTCTCAATTTTTAAAAATTTTCACGCCTGGCGGCATCGCTCTTCTGTCTAAATTTTTAAAAATTTTCGCACCTGCACAGCTGTTATATCTCAGTTTTTAAACATTTCTGAGTCTGCGCCACTTGTCTACTTCACGTTTTAGAAATATTCGCGTTTTTCGATGTGAATTTTTAATTTTCATCTGCAGAATTTTTGCATCTCAATTCAGTTTTAGACTTTTTGAAATTTACTATATGTATATTCCGGTAAACTTTCAAAAAATTTTAAGGTCTCAGTTGCTGATTTTTCCATAACTTTTATCGAACGGTTTTAAAGGTTCCCTCCCACCGTGGATTTTAGATATCAAATTTTTCAACTTCTGCGGACTAAATTTTGTAGGCTCGACCTTATCAAAATCCTAAGTGCGTCCCTGATAGAAGGTACAAATTTCTATAAATTCTATAAGTTTCTTAGGGGACTCCAGCCCCCTGATCTTGAGCTTAGCATTTCATTTCTACTTTATTCTATTTCCATTCGTAATTATAAATTGCTTTCTTATTTTCGGGTACAAAGCTAAATTTTAGATATCAGTGGAATCTGTAGAAGCCTATTTCTTCTTTAAAAAGCGTTGATGGTTCCATAACCGATTCAGATTCTGAAGTGCTGTGCCCCAAATCTCACTGTTTTAACCCAGTTATAAGCTACTTCAAGCTCAAATAACCGAATTCTTGCTCTGCGGGTTCATATATCTCGGATGAAATATTTTATACCAGGTCGCATTGCTTTGCTTGTTTCTTTGCTTCAAAGTTAGATATTTAAAGGATAAATTCTCCAAAACCTGTTCTTAAGGTGTTCTCAATTTAAACTTCAAATCTTTACGAAGCTAGATTGTAATTAATTATACAAGAATTTAGGTCAAGTGCAGATCACGGTTTTTTGCGTAAAATATATACTGCGTATTTACGCAGTCGAGCTTAAAAATACGCAGTCAAAAACAAAAATACGCACCAAAATACGCAGCCGAAAAATTCGGTAGCAAGAATTTCAAGAGTGCTCTGAATTAATTTCTTGAGACAATTCAACGTAGTTCGGGCTCTGGTTTCTTCTGGGGGGCTCCGCCCACCAGACCCCCACTTATGTCTTCTCTTCTACATTGATCCTTCCATCTGCAGTTGCTTCTAAGCACACGTATAAATATACGTATATAATACATGCGTTGTCTTTGTTTCTATTTTGATTTGACATAGTAAACTAAAATCTTATCTGTTCAAGGACTCTATTTGTAAGCTCTATTTGTCTAACCAACAATCAACTTTACTATTAAATTGCTCCAGGCAAAGAATTCAAAGTTTTAATTGCAAATTTAATCCAAAATCTAAAATTTTCTTCAACTTCTGGGGGGCTGCGCCCCCAAGACCCCCTGCGTATCTATTTCGCATCAACTATTCATACTTTTACACCTTAGTTCAATCGGCACGCTACGTAAAATGAAGCTAAGACCCTTAAGGTTGATTAAAACTCTTAAAAACGAATTAATTAGTTAATATAGCGTTTAAAACGTTGAGAAGCTATTTTTGTAATTTTACGCAGTCGAAAATAAAATACAAAAGGAGGTACAAAACCAACAAATTTCGCGCCGTCGGCGCGTATTTTCTATTTTATAATAGCGTATTTACTGTGAGCAAGAAGACGAAGCTGGAAACGCGTCCGCATTTGCATTCTATATAGCGTTTTGTTTAAATTCCCTTTGCTTAGAAACGTATGTAAATGTTTCAAACCTTGTGTGGCTGTTCAAAATGGAGAAATTTAATTTTTTGCTCAGTAACGTTATTAATTTATGTCTGAAAATTCCTTTTATTTCCTATTTTTTGTCGGACAAATTCCTTTTTTTTCCTTTTTTTCCGGTGCAAAATTCCTTTTTTATTTCCTTTTTTCTGAGAAAGGTCGCGCGGCAGCCCTGGTATATACACTCATTTTTGAATAGGTTGGGGTTTGCAATGCAATGGAACGGAATATGTCTATGTCGGATGTATCCAGTACTCTTGAATTTAAAATGACTCTAACTACAGAAGAGGTTGAGTGCGCATCTTGTGTTACTGTGCGTTCTGTGTTTTTCTT
>JASAND010004380.1:0-17168 GCA_030248195.1 Trissonchulus latispiculum | reverse complement strand
ATGTATGTATTTGCATGTATACATGTATTTGCTTTATATGGAGTTTATGAGTGAATATGGAAAATTCTGCGAACCTGTCTTATTTTAATGAACCCTTAACCAAGTAAACCTGTCACTTAAAAGCTGTTCCTACCATATCACTATTTTATAATCTTGTCCTCTGTCCATTTCGAACTTAGTGCCACCCATTTTCGCCATGCTTTATACATCCACTGGTATTTACAAAGCAAATGTGTTACTCATCTTTTTGTTTTTTATTTTTAGATTGAACGTGATCATAAAATGCAAAAGCTGAGAGAGCAACAGTTTGCTGAAAATAAGTGTGAGCTCCTAATGGCATTAAAAAAGTTGGGAGACCCACTTACCGATGTGGAAGAAAAGTACCTTACGGCGCACTCGTGGAAGACCTTGTGTGATTTTGAGAATGCGGCTGATCTTGAGACTACAGGTATTAGTACAAGTCTTTATTGATTGTATATAGACTAGAGTGCACAGCAATAGTCAGAGACTCTTACATGCGCATGTAAGTGTGAACATCGCGACATCCCTCCTCTCCCGGAAGTTCCGAAGGACTCTACATTGTACTAAATACACGTTTTCAATTTCTATTTGTCTCCATAATTATTTTACCTTGAAATAGTGATGGATACCATCCCCTGAATCCGCCTTTGGTCTTCATTTTTTCGTGTCTACTGCTGATTCACCTGTTAGCCTGAAGTAGGTAATAGGTAGGTGTACAGGTTAAAACAAAACGTGAATCTCAATCTTCCCTGATTTCATTTCATTTCAGCTTCATTTCACATCATTTTATCAAAGCTTTTCTCACTAAAGCAATTCTCCCTAAAGCAATATCTCACTAAAGCAACACTACAAATTTCAATTTTCTTACTGAAGCAATTCTCGCTAAAGCAATTCTCGATAAAGAATGTAAACCGTTCAAAAATGCTTTCAGACATAGTTTGACGTTTTTAATGGTTCTGGAGATTCTCTTTCATATAGAACCATTAGTTTACGCCTTCCTAAAGTGAGCAGTGCTTGACCAAAGTTGACCTCCCAAAATGGGCCAAAATGCTAAGGAATTTCGAAAGTTTGCAAATATAGTAAAGGTTCGAAAAAAAAATACGATTTGGCAACTTTTTGGATAACTTTTTATAGGATTGCCGTAGAGATCCCGGATATGGCCCAGCATGTGTGGGGTGGGGTCTAGTTTCTTCCCATGCCCAAAGTTCCCGGGCAAGGGCTGTGCTTTCAGAAAAATTTTGAAAATTGACTGTATTTTTTCGGACCCAAATCGAAAAAAAAATACACGGGGTCGAAAAAAAATACAGGGCCAAAAATTCGCACTTTCATTATCTAGTGCCAAAATGACTATACAAATCGTATATACAGATGCTGCTCATGCATTTTCCGTTGACTATTGACCCATCTTTCCAGTCTATGGTGGTTAATTTTCATTAGATACGCCGCCTACCGCATATGGCCCGAAAAACTTTTTCATCTGGCCAGATACTGTTTTTATCACGCAGTAATGTCTATAATGTTGCTTATTCAGTGGCCATATTTTGTTTTTTATTCTTAACAAACGTAACGACAAAGAATAAATAACCAGCAGACATCTAGAAGACCTTCTGAAAACCGTCATAGATGGTCATGGCTGTTAACATGAGTTCTGGAATCCCAATGCCTACCGGAAGGGGTCGTCTACGTTGTTTTTAATTCTCTAGCCATTGGCACAATTGATTATAAACCATCATTTAGCTCATTCAAAGTCGAAAAAATTAAGAGTTTTCAGTTCAGTGCTGAAAGCTTGTCTGCTGAGGAACCTGGCAGCCCGATCTGAGCATGTGAACGTAGCAAAAGTCGTTATAGTTTACCAAATGGTATTATTTTATTAAGTTTACTCTAGATTCGTAATTGTCCTGTCGTTTTCAACTCGTTTCAATGCTCTAACTACCCGGAATATCGTCGACTTTTGTTACCGAGGCTGTAGCAAGCAATTTACAGCGGCTTGAGGTCCTGAAAATGCAGTACTTACAGTCTACTCGCTTCTAAAATTGAATCAGTATTACTGGAATCACTGCAATAGCTGTGAATGCTAGCATAAAACCGCGCTAAAAGTCATCCCAGTAAAGTTCTGGTCAGTTGAGGACAAATTTTCAAGCCAATCATACGACACTGTAGTTAGATAAAGATTGACCCCTTGGAACCAACTCAGGAGACCGTCAGTGCATGCGACAGCCATAAATGCTGCTAAAAACGCGGAAACTCGACACCTGGTCGATTTCTAGCTGCTAAAATAAGAATTTTTAGGTGTATTTTTATTTCGGACCCAAGTGCCCAGCGGGTCCGAAAAAAAATACACCCGCTGCTGCGCAACTGTGCGGCGCAGGGGCGCCCGAACCTATTGCCAAAAAAACAAGAAGCAATGTGTATTATGTTAAAACAATAGATGCTACTATAGCTTTAATGTAGCGAACAAGAGCCAAAAAGTTGCCAACTGATCCAAAAGTTGAAAACCAACTTTTTCATAGTACCATTTTTGAGTCCTCAGTCTGCATGAGTGCGGGGCCTTAGGGAAACAGCCATACCATGGCTGGATATAAATAAGCTTGCGCTTTTATGGGGTACAGTTTGGCTGGGCTCCCTAGCTTCTAGCCTGAGTTAGGGTGGGTGTATTTTTTTTTCGGACCCGGCCGGTGTATTTTTTTCGAACCTTTACTATATATATCTGACAAACTATGAAACTTTGGCTACTATAAATTTGCATGCGGGCATAATTCGACTTGCTCTATCACATGGCAATAGTGGTTTTTCCCTACGTGCCTCCAAAAAATTTGACCATGTTTTCCTCTGCATTGGTCCACTAGAGGGAAAAATATGGCGACCAAATTTTCAAATTTTTGCATATGCTTTAGGAAGGCGTAAACTAATGGTTCTATATGAAAGAGAATCTCCAGAACCATTAAAAACGTCAAACTATGCCAACTTGAAACCATTTTTGAACGGTTTACATTCATTATGGAGAATTGCTTTAGCGAGAATTGCTTCAGTAAGAAAATTGAAATTTGTAGTGTTGCTTTAGTGAGAATTGCTTTAGTGAGAAAAGCTTTGATAAAACGAAGTTAAATGAAGCTGAAATGAAATGAAATCAGGGAAGATTGAGATTCACGTTTTGTTTTAAATCAAATTAGTAAACATTATTTTTCTTATTTTTTCTAATCTAAACTTCCGTAGATAAAAGTCAAGTTAGTTATTAATATAATTAATATGTAGTATTAGTTCTAATTAATTGATTACGTACTTTCAGTCGTTGCCAGACGTAATGAACTACTGTATAATTTAGAGATGCACCGGGGCCGCCACTACCGGGGCCTGGTATTTGGGGGTCCAAATCGTATATATCCAACTATACAAACGTTTCTGTCGTTGTTGGGGGGAGCGCGTTAGCCGATCGGGCTCAAACTTGGTGTGTGAAGAGCCTGTGGGCAGGGGTACATGCTGTGAAAATTTCAGCCGGATCGGCCGGGTGGATCTTGAGATATGAAAATTGGTCCCCGCGCAGGTAGCGTTTCTCTCCATTTTCCCCCCAGGGGTTCAGGTCGGAAGACCCTTCAGAGCGAGCCCTACTATTTTAGGTTTTTTTGTAGAAAAAGTTCCTCAATTCCGGGGAAATTACTTTTCGCGGTTCCCGGACCCCCCGCTCCGGGCGTCGGGACCCCCCAAGTGACCCCCGAAAAAACTGTCCGAAAATCTATTAGCTTCGAAAAAGAACGGAGCGAGCGAAGCCAGGCTCTCAAGTTGTCCGTGTAGGAAGGTACTAACGTGATTATGAACATAGGCTATATAGGTTCCGGTGCCCTTTGGCGCTCTGGCCAGGGGTCCAAAGTTAGCGTGTAAAAGGGGGGTTCTGGGCCTACGGAGTAGGCAGGCAGCCCTACACATAAGAACTGCATGGCTGAGGTTTTGTATTCGAATTGGAACCCCTATTATGGTGAATCTAAAAGGCCCATTAGTTTCGCTCTAGGATCTATCCATGGGGCTGAGGGCCACCCTGATGGAGGTGGGCACTAACTGTGTCGCAAGTCCAACTTTAGCCTCTAGTGGATTCGCTGCAGGTAGAGCTTTCATATTTGGCGTGTGGGGTGGGGTGAGCTAGGGGACGACTACAACAGAGGCAATAGTACTAGTAGGTATTATAACACGGGCTATAGTAGGTACCGCCCGGACCCCTGTGGCGCCCTGGGCAGGGGTTGGCCAAAAATCGATTTTTCCAACAGTGGTCAAGTTTGATATCAAACGAAAGCCCTTGATGAGACGAACATTTTTTGTCATTTGACGATACCGAAACTACGTCATGGTATTATGGGTCTCTAATGAATATTAAATGCTGTATAGGTGTTCATTGTTTTCTAAACACATTCTTGTGACTTGGTAATCTTCGGTTCATAATTTATTAGTTATTTATATTAATTATTGCAGCCTTAATGAGATAATTGCAACTAAAAACTGAGTCCACGAGTTTGTAGCAATTTTTAGAGGATGGAGGTCTGGTCCTCACACAAAATGAAGGACAATAATACACTTTTTGGAGAATTTAGAATAAACATTGTAATTTTGTGTTCTTCGGAGGGAGGTCTGCATTCTTGGGGTCGATTCACAAAAAGTACTTAAATGGCTTAACTTAAACGAAGTGGTTTTTGTGAAACCAATTTCTACTTAAACGACTTAACTTAAGTCGTTTAAGTAGACCCCCTTTCACAAAAAACCAGCTACGTTCAGTAAAGTGGCGTTTCACAAATACAGGTCTACTTAAACTTTCAGCGACTTAAACTTTAAGCCGTTTAAGTAGAGCTGCTTTCATAAAAACTACTTAGTTTAAGGGGGGTCCATTTTTGGTCAATTTTTCGACCATCTCCGATTTCGCTCATTTTCACATATAATTATCTTTGAGTGGGATATTTTAAAGAGTTTTAAAACTAACTCGTATTTCTTACGGTTGTTGAGTTATTTCACCTGAAAGTCGAGGTCCGCATGTGTTAAACATAGGAAACAGAAAAAGTGCTGATTTTATTCTTGCGCCAAAAAGATCTCTCGACAAACAGTTGTAATCCTGCATAATTTTATATTTATAATGTAGCTATAATCATAAACTGCGGTACGCTGGAAGTAGAATTTTGATTTAGGCCCCTAAAATTTTTAAAAAAATTTTTAGTTATCGAAAACATTGGAAAATCGTCAAAATTCAACGTTTTTTGAAGCTGAAAAGTGGGATCTTCAGAAAGAATTGCAAATTACTTTAATTCAAAGGCCTAAATAAAAATTCTAACTCCAGAGTTCCGTAGTACTTGAATTGGCGGTTCCACTGATACCAATGGTTTCATTGTATCTTTTCCCAGTTTCGATATCTTTTTGGCGCAAAAATGGGCATTTTTAGCAAAATTGTCAAAATTTCGGTTTTTTCGGAAATTTGGCTAAATTCTGACAACAGTAAGGTCCAAATCTGTCTATTTTGTATTCCAACTTGTGTATTCATGTCTCTGGATCCATTTGCAGCATGAATTATGCTGATAGCTATGTCCAGTACTTCTCAGCGTGCCAAACTGACCCTCGAACCCCGAATTTCTCAAAACAGCGATTTTTAAAATTTTTCAAAATATGGCATATTATAGATCAATCGAAAGCTCTCATTGCGGGGATGAATTTTTCTCATAGAACTATGGGTCGGAAAAGCTTCTATTTTAAGTTAACCGCTGTTAAATGTTTCATCACATAAGAGGGAACAAGGGCCTTGCTTCTCCGAGAATTTTTTTAGAGAAGCTTCTGATCAAGCCCATCCGGCTGGAAACGGTACTAAAATGTTTTTCTTAATAGTTTTTAAAGGTGTGTAACAAAATGAGCTAAAAACTTTGAGCTGATTTGTGAAAATTTGCCTCAGTTGGCTGCAGCACCCTTGTGCTCGCTCATATTCAAATTGCACACAGTTGATTGCTCGTAACTTACGGAGAACTGAACGAAACAACTCAAAATTTAAACTTGATATGCACGACATATGTGGCTAACTTATGTGTGAAAATGAGCGAAATCCGTCGCCTAAAAGTTTTTCATGATGGACCCCCCCCTTAAGTAGTTTAAGTAGACCGCTTAAGGGGGGGGGTCGCTTTTTTGGGCGATTTTTCGACCTTCTCCGATTTTGCTCATTTTTACATATTTTGTACTCCCAATGGGTCCGCGAAACAAGACAAGTGCGTTTTGCGCAATATTGCTTCTATCGTTCTGTAGAGCCCTTCAAAGGTGACTCTTACATGTGTTCAACATAGGAAACTGAAAAGGTTAAGGTGAAAAAGTTTGTGTCCAAAAATTTTTTCGCTGTGTAAGAGACTCAGCTCTGAAATTTTTTTACCCTTGTTAAGGACATAATGTAGAGTGCAGCGAGTGACTTTGGTGCAATTCTGCTGAGAATTAAAATTTTGGCAAAGTTTTGAAGTCAGAATTTGTGAAAATTCCGAGTTTGGCTATTTGCCAAAATTCCAATTCTCAACAGAATTGCACCAAAGTCATTCGCTGCACTCTACATTATGTCCTTAACAAGTGTGAAAAAATTTCAGAGCTGAGTCTCTCACACAGCGAAAAATTTTTTGGACACAAACTTTTTTACCTTAACTTTTTCATTTTCCTATGTTTAACACATGTCGGAGTCACCTTTGAAGGACTCTACAGAACGATAGAAGCAATATTGCGCTAAACGCACTTGTCTTGTTTTGCGGACCCATTGGGAGTACAAAATATGTAAAAATGAGCAATATCGGAGAAGGTCGAAAAATCGCCCAAAAAAAAGCGACCCCCCCCTTAAATGCAGTTCAAAATCAGTCATTTTTAAGCTCCGTAGATTTACGCGGCTTAAACGACTTAAACGAAAGAATGCCCATTTTAAAAGCTTCATAACTTACGCAATTTTGGGAGTTGAAAAGTCATTCTTATATCGTTCGAAAGCTCTCAACGAGGACTTTATTTCTACAATATCAATGAAAGCACGACGCGTTTGAAAGTCAGTTTATACTTCAAAAGTCAGTATTTTTGGCTGATTTCAGCTTGTATATATCAACTGTTAAATTAATAAAAACCATCCTCCTGAACAAAGCTTGATTAGCTCAAATATTTTACCAAGGCCTAGTGGTTACAGCTTGCTGTTTAAGGTGCCGGTATCGGTTTGTGTATTTAACCCAACGGACATCAATTTATGAAAATGGATGGAACTTCCAAATACAATATTTTGGAGCTCTTTAACATTTTGGGACCAATCCTGGTTTTTTTCTCAGTCCTTTCAAAATTTCTACCGAATCTTACGGAGAATTTTGGTTTATTTATACAGTCTAATTGCATACTGTATGAACGCATACCAGATGGAGTTTGTTGCTTTAAGCTAAAAAATTGGCCAAAAAGCCATTTTGGCAAAACTGCCATTATTTTGTTTTGATCGTAGATTTCTCAAAAAATACGCAAAAAGATTTGCTGGATTTTCGCTCATTTTGCTAGTTTCGCAAACTCATTGAAAGTACTGATTTTAAGCCTAAAACCACTCTTTCTAACTCCCAAAACTGCGAAAGTTATAGCTTTTTAAAAATTACTGCAGAAAAGGATACCAACACCACCGGCTAGATATTTATTTGAAAAATTATTTTGGCAAAACTGCTATTGTGTTTTAAACATCAATTTCTCGACAACCACTCAATGGATTCGAGCCAATTTTTGCAGAATGAAAATTCGCATTGGTGAAAGGACTTTTCTTGGGTTGGGCTAGAACATTGGGCTAAAAGTTCCTCAGTTGCGAGAAAATTGCGAAGTATTAAAATTTCGAGTCATTCGGCGGATTTTTTGGAGCAGTAAGGGCTACTGCGCCAAATCCAAATATGGCCTCGGCCCAGTACTTCATATTTTTGGCACAAAAATTTTTGGCCTATTCCTTAGTTTTGACAAATATTTTTGGCGAATAAATTTTCTTCTTGTGCCAAATTTCTATACTAGTGTATTCAGCTCATCAGAAACCTGTGTATAGTTATAAATACCACAGCCAACAATTTCTTCTTATACCATCAGTTTGATGGTACAGTTAAATTCGTTTCATTAAAAACCGGCTTAAACGGCTTAACTTAAACGACTTAACTTAAACTTCTTAAAAATTCGTTTCATAAATAAATGACTTAAACTACTTAAACTACTTAAATTAAGTCGTTTAAGTTAAGTCGTTTAAGCCGCTAGGCCGTTTAAGGGGGGGTCACTTTGGTCAAAAATCGATAGTCACGAATTTCGCTCATTTTCACACATAATATGCCCCCATATGTTCTCAAAAATAACTTAGAATATTAGCTTTCGAAAACAACTGTGACAGAGTTATTCCGGTTCAAAGCCGGAAAACTTGAAAATTCCGGTGATGAGCCCTGCAAGGTCAGGTGGAGACCAAACGCGACCGAAAACAGGGTTAACCGATACACCAAATTAAAGCCTTTGCGAAGGTAATATTTAAGTGCAGACGTGGCTCAAGGCCAGGTATCCAGGCGTTCATAATGCATGCTTGAGTGCTGCACTGACCTAACCTTGCAGGACTGCCCAGTATAACTTTAACTCGTTTTATCTTGCACAGACAACATTTTAGACCCATGGTTGTATGAGAAAAGTTGCTCCTCGTTCCATTAGCTATCGATTGATACCCATTTTGTCTATATTTGGAAAAAATTTTATAATTGACATTTTTCACCTATAAAGATCAAAGGTGCCGCCACAGTAGCATGTTCAATATTGACGCATTTGTTTTGGCCACATTATGTGACAGACATAGATATATTAATTAATCTGCCAAGTTTGGTGATTTTTTACCACATAATGAGTGAGAAATTATCAAAAGAATGTGAAAATTATGAAAAATGACCATTTTTAGCAAAATTTGCTGTTTTTGTGGCAAGTTTTTTGAGAATACTGTAGATGATAGAAACATGCGAGTACTTTCATAAAACGTGGTTTTATCCGTAGAGTGCAGCTATCTATTGGCTGTTTCTGTAGCGTTTGCCAATCGGTCAGGACAAGCAAAGGTGTACCGCAGGTCCTGTTTTTCATGGTCCAAAAATGGCCGATTTTCCAAAATTCTGACTTCACAAATTCGCCAAAAATCCAATACTGAACAGAATCGCTTCAGAGGAGATAGCTGCACTCTACAATATGTCCTTAATGGTTCTGAAAAGGTTTCAGAGTTCTGACTCTTATACAGCGAAAAATTTTTCTGCCACAAACTTTTTAACCTAACTTTTTCATTTTCCTATGTTTAACACATGTCGAGGTCACATTTGAGGGCATGTACAGAACGATAGAAGTAATATTTCGCAAAACGCTCTTGTCTTGTTTCGCGGACCCATGGAGACTACAATATATGTAAAAATTAGCAAATTCGGAGATGGTCGAAAAATCGGCAAAAAAGTGACCCCCCCCCTTAAGTACTTTAAGTAGTTTAAGCCATTTATTTATGAAACGAATTTTTTAAGAAGTTTAAGTAGTTTAAGTTAAGTCGTTTAAGTTAAGTAGTTTAAGTTTTTTGTGAAACGACCCTTGGAGGATGGGTCCTTTCCCCGGCCTTTCAGAAAATTGAAATGTTTCTTTTCTTTGTTCCACGAACTATCGCAACTTTCAGCCAGTCATAAATTTGTATACTGGACATTGAACATGGACTTTCTGGACATTGAACTTGAATTTTCTTTTATTAGTTTCTCGGCTCTACTTTCTCCGTTCGTTCTTAGCAATAGCAATAGCGGATTGTTTTGTTTATCTGGCCAAGAAATTTGTTATAGTATATACTTTCTCGATCACGCTGAGTTCAAATATCGAGAAATTTGATATGCGATTCGCTACGGGAAATAGGGAAAATTTTTTGTTGTTGCAAAGTTGTAGCAGATTTTCGAGGACGCAGAACACGAATCTGAAGTTCGTTTTCGGTTCAGCCTTTCGTGAACTTAATTCAAACTACATTTGTAAGCTTAAGAGCCAGAATGTATATAAGCTCAGATGTGAGCTCTAACGAAAGGCTCAGTCGGAAAGCGGACTTCTTCAGTTTCTTGTTCTGCTGCCACCCAACCAACCGAATATGCAACTTTTCAACAAAATCTGTGACAATACATTTTGGTTCGGTCTTGCAAATTGAAAAAATCGAATTTCGCAAAATATTAAATTTTTGCGATTATTGAGCTCTGAAATCATGTATACATACCTACCAGGTTTTAGCTCCATTTTTCAAGTTTTAAAAGTGTAGAGCTGTGGGGCGGGGGTGAACGAGACCATACAAGACAAAAATGGGTGGCGGCTGCTGGTGGTGCCTTCATGTTGTTTTGTTTTGCATTTTAATTGTATTTTTCAGACAACGCTGGATTTCTTAATATTGTCCAGTCTAGTCTGACGAAGTGAAAACTTGCGTTATATGAAGCGAAGCAATAAATGATACGGAATCTCATTAGATCGTGCCAGTTTGATTTTTTTCGCGTCTGATTGATGGGTTGCACAGAACGTTGGATCTTTTCGGAGAAAAATAAATCAATTGGAGAGATGTTGTGAACAAGGAAACGCAGATATATACATAAGAACTAATGACTTGCTTAGTTGTATTTGTTTCGTTTCTGATATTTTTACAGTAGGACTAACTTTCTGCTGCCTTTCGTCAAATTTAGAATAAAATTTCATCAATGTTTAGAAAAATTAGAAGCTAAACTGTTTGCTGGGACGGAGTATCAAGCTAAAATATTTGACCTTTAAAAAATTCTGAAGAGAGTTTCGGCCTCTGAGACTTTCATTCGAAATGGAAATGCGTGCCCGTGGCCACAGCAAGTTTCAACCCCAACTGTTTTAATGTGCAATTTGACATGAGATATGGATGAGTTGCGGGAACAGCTAATTAGCGGTGAGAAGGTGCTAAAAAATCCGAAACTGGTGTAAAAAGGCACTAACGAAATGCGAAAACTAGTGTTGAGAATTTACAGAAATTCTTGCCTGTTAAAGTATATACCGAAGTTGTGCAACTGGTAATATATAGTTTTATGGTATATGTATATTTATTAAAAGGAAATGTTGTTACATTTTGACTTAAAGTTTCCTAGATAAGGGCTTTTTTGTGCACCATAATAAAATAATTGAGATAGAAAAAAGAAAATAGCAAAGGAAAAACAGGGTTCATGGGACCGCGAACAACCGGGAATATCAGGGGAAATCATGAAACACAACGAAAACCCGGGAAAATGAGAATGTCAGAATTTTTTTTATTTTTGGTGCAAATTTAATGAATTTCAGTTTAAATTTTAAAAACGAATTTTAAGTTTTACCTACGAAACTTGCATTTCTTTTAGTTCTTTACTACTTACTTCCTTCACGATAAGACCGATTTTCAAATTCTTTTATCTCTCCTTATGTCCCTTCTTAATTTTTTTCACTTTATTTGGTTTTCAGGATTCTAAATTGGATGAATGGTACAGAATTTTCTCAAAAATTGAAACATGTTACACACATTTTGAAACAACTTGCCTGCTTCCGCCAAAATAATTATTCTACAATTTTTTTACGTTTAGAAATTCCAAACGAATGTGAGCTAACTAGATGTTGAAGCCTAGCTTATCCTCCCGCAAAATTACTAAATTTCACCTATTATTTTTTGAAAAAGTGCACGAGTAACCTTAATAATATTGTTGTATTAACTCAGCTCTGATGAAGTGTCAGTTGAGATTGTGAAAACGAATAATATCAAGCTAGTGCGAACAGTGACGGATGGACTTTTTGTCTATTTTTATATGAGTGTTTTGGCATCACGGCATTCTAAATCTGTTTATGGTATCAGATTTTTGCTAGCTCAGTCTCGTCTATCGCAGATGGACATTAAGGGGGGTGGGCTACGAATTTCACTAAAAGTTTGATGTTGGAAAAGCTAGCTAGTCTTTTGCCACATTGATCGCTATGGGCAAGGTACGGTGCCCAAATTTTCCAGAAACAATTCTGACATATAGCGCTTTGATATCGTGTAAAATAGTCCTTAGATCAATGTATACTTTTCTGTGAGATAAAATCAAAGTGCTAAAAATTGGGTGTTGTAGGTCTATACGGGAGGAGAGGTAAACTAACGTCTAATGAGCTGTGGTTTACCAAATGAACCCAACTTTGCTCTAATTAATACTCCAAGTATCTGTCTTAACTTTTGTAAAAATGACGTGATTTCGTTAATCCCTGCGTTCGCAGCGCTACATTACATTATCGATATTGTCGCCGTCGTTTGGGTTTATATAGTTTAGTCAGAATTTCATTTGTCAGAACGTCACTAGCCAGAATTTCATTTGTCAGAATGTCACTAGTCAGAATTTCATTTGTCAGAATTTCTCTTGTCAGAATTTCATTAGTCAATTTCATTTGTCAGAATTGCACTTGTCAAAATAATTATGGCTGTCACATAGCCATAATATGGTAAATGTGTTGTCACGGTGTGATTTTTCCCCCTTGCAAATTTTCCCCCCGGAAAAACTACACCGGTGTGGATTTTCCCCCGGAAAAATTACACCGGTGTGAATTTTCCGGGGGGGGGGAAATTTTGCACCGATGCAAGAAATAATGCAGGTTTTAGTTTATAAATTGAGTGACTCAAAATCGAAAGACCTAATTATGCTTTGAAGATGGAATATGATTAGCGTAATCCGCCAAAATAATCACTCATTATAATAGTTCGACTGAGATATAATCGAAATATATAATTCATAAAATTTCTTGAAAAATCAGAAAATTTACAGGATTAATTATAATAATTATTGCATTCCATTGCTTATTTTGTTTGTGATAAACCTTAATATATAATAGAAATTAAACTCTTAAATAAATGATAACTTCTAATCTTTCTTAGGCTTCTAATATTTTGTTTTCATTTCTGAGTAAGTGTTTTGTTTTCATTTCGGAGTAATAGTTAAAAATTGAAATATTGGAGATTTCATTTCCGAGCTCAAATCATAAAGTAGGCTAAAGGTATAAAATTAATTTAATTGAAATTTATTTTCAAGTTAATTTTAGAAACTTCATTGAATTAAATTGAAATTAAACTTTTCAGCTTGAAAATTGAAATCTCGTTTAATTGAAATTAATCTGAATTTTCCACGTTAACTTGAATTTTGTAAACTTTCCTTGCAGAATTTCTCTTAAGAAAGATTTCACCATATACCCGTGGTTGAACTTTCAATCTAAAATTTCCAAAATTTGAATTATGTTATAATTTTTTCATCTTTTACTTACAAATAAAACATAAGATACCAGAAAAACCTAATAAAATTAGAAGTTAGCACTGATTTTATTAATTTATGCTTTAATAGCTTAATGCTTTCATAGCTTTAATTTATTCATATATTTTTACTTAGAAATAAAATCATAAAATATTAGACGAGTAGAGTTGGCATTTATTATAAAATTTTTCTTTGTTAAGGTGTATTAAATGCGAAATAAGCAGTTGAATAAAACAATAATATTAATTAATTCTTCAAAATTTCTGGTTCTTAAAGAATTTTATTCATTATATATTTCAAGTTAATTCTGTATTATTTTGTATCTGAGTCTCACTATTATAACGAGTAATTAATTTGCCGTTTCAGGTTAAACATAGTCCACCATAAAGACATTATTAATTGCTATAATTATGAGCAAAACTTAATTCATAAACTTAAATTTGCATTAGTTCTGGCATTGGTGCAAAATTTCCCTCCGGAAAATTCACACCGGTGTGATTTTTCCGAGGGGAAAATCCACACCGGTGTAGTTTTTCCGGGGGGAAATTTTACACCGGGGGAAAAACTGGACCGTGACATGTGTCAGACACATAGCCTATGTGTCAGAATCGTACATGTGCTTGAGGGGTTTGAGGGGGGTTTCACCCCCCCCCCCCTCATACATGGACCTCATCCTCCCGGTGATACTGTGGGTATACTGTAAAACGCACTACTCCGGTAGGCGCACGCGCACACCTTACTGACTTGAAGGTTAACTGCAAAATGCTCTACTCTGGTAGGCGCACACCTTACAAATAGTGATTTCTTGTTGTCGTTAGTTTGTACTAAACTGATTGCAAACAGCTGTTACAAATTAATTAATCAGCGCAACATGACAAGCAGGTCTAGATGTAGTTGTCGGAAGTAAATATATACAAACGATTTATATAACACAAATCTACTGAAAAGGTAAGTTCCGCCGTTACAGGCTCCAATTTTAGGAACCATTCTGCAATTAAGTGGACTTTCTGGCGCTAGGAAAAATGATATATAAGAGGAAACAAATTACATCTAGCAGTAGTAGGTCCTCTCCGAATCGCAACATCGTAGATTGAACCATGACAGCCTGCAGTTCTAAGCGGACAAGTAGCATGGTTTTCATGAAGTACGTAAGCTTAATGCGTCTGAGTTAGGCAAAATGTCATTTTCACGGCAATATTCAAAAGCAGTCCCTCCTAATTGACAAATTGTCGTAATTTCTATCAAAGTAGGATCGCGAACAACATCCGTTGCAGAATGCTGCTACTACTGTGGCTAGATGTAATTTGTTTCCTCTTATATATCATTTTCCTTGCGCCAGAAAGTCCACTTAATTGCAGAATGGTTCCTAAAATTGGAGCCTGTAACGGCGGAACTAGATTTGTGTTATATAAATCTTTTGTATTTACTTCCGACAACTACATCTAGACCTGCTTGTCATGTTGCGCTGATTAATTATTTTGTAACAGCTGTTTGCAATCAGTTTAGTACAAACTAACGACAACAAGAAATCACTACTTGTAAGGTTTGCGCCTACCGGAGTAGTGCGTTTTACAGTATAACCACAGTTTTGTAAATTGTGCGCCTCCCGGAGTAGAGCATTTTTGACAATTGCGAAAAATTGTAAGGTGTGCGCCTACCGGAGTATCACCCATCCTCCCCCAGAGGGGTCCCTCACCCCCCCCCCCAGAATCCGGACTTTTGCGGTTTTTTAGGCAAACAACCGGAAAAATCCGGTGTTCCGGCGGCTCCTGGCCGCCGGTTCACCCTCCCCCCAGAAATTCCCCTCCTGCACATGTCTGGTAAGAATGCCACAATTCAGTACGTATATACTTCTTTTCTCAGAATTCCATTATTTAGAGCTCGGCTCAGGCTTAAAGAATCTTTATAGTGATTGAGCTCTAACCGTCTAAGCATTTTGCATTTTACGTATTTATATTTTTGTTCTAAAAGGCACTCGACAATAAACTTTTTGCCCAATCGGGGATTAATCGCTAAAGCTAGTGCTGAATGTGACTAGGCTGAAATGGTTGGCGACGACGTAGCGAATAAACAGGATTAAGATATTGTTACGATGACAACATTCCAATTGGAAATGCTCTTGTGGATTTAATAATGTGATATGCTAAATGCTGATAACATGCAATTGTTTTATTTTAATTTATTGCTTTCAAAGTTTGCACTGGCCTACTAATCTTACTTTGGTGATCTGTGACTTCGCATTTTCCAATTGCATTAAAAGCACAAATTGTTAGGGACTTTAAGTAAGGTGTTGTCTTGTAAAGTCCAACAGTAGCATGGACTAGTTTACTTCTATCAAGAGTACATAATATAAGAGTGTGCCACTAGACACATTTTATGTTATCAGAGCAAAAACTATGCTCTGCTCGCTGACGGCCCATCCCCCCCCGCAAATCAGACCCTAGTGACCCCCCCCCCGCAAATCAGTACCTAGTCGAAACGGGGGTACGCACACTCGCTCTATGTTTAAGTGCTTAAGCTCGAAAACACAAGCAGTGTGTTAGTGAATTTTGTGCCTGCTTCGAGCTTTAGAACACAAACATAGCGCACGAAATTCTTTGAAGTGATGGGTCTAAGTTGCGGGGGGGGGGGGGGTGGGCCGTCAGCGAGCAGAGCATAGTTTTTGCTCTGATAACATAGAGCTTGCCTAGTAGCATACGTACTCTTATCATTATGCACTACTCTTGCTTCTATCCAGCCTGACATTTCAGAAATGTGAATTTCTGACAAACGAAGTTCTGACTTGTGGCATGTTTCTGACAAATGAATTTTTGGCAAATGAAATTCTGACAAATGAAATTCTGACTAACGACATTCTGACAAATGAAATTCTGACTAAAGAAAGTAGACGGTCGTTTGGTACCATTTCGAAGATGTGAGTCAACAACTCCTATGTAGAAGTCCCATGTACTGTGGCAGAATCGGCTGAAACTTTGCGCTACAGGCCAGTGAGTGTACCAAGATGTGCAGAAAGCTAGGTCACTAAACCTCCAATGTTTAGAAATGCTAGATTGATTTCTCGAAGTATGGATGGCGATCGCTCCCAAAAGCTCTAAGACAGTTGTAAGCGTATATATCCTGAACGAAGGAAGCGTCATATCGAAAACCTGGACAATCCGGGAAAATGAAATCCAGAAGTCCGCATGAACACTGAAAAAGAAAAAGAAAATAGCAACTTGCAGGGAAAGCAACTAATTTTGTAAGTGGAATTGATTTTACCAATGTGGAACGTAAATCGGAAGGGGAGTGTAAAATACCTAACTGGTCAATACAAATTTAACGGAAAAATTAAAATAAAAAATGTTAATTAAACTGAAAGTTAAGAACAATAAAGGTTTAGGACACTGCGCAGGTAACGGATTTGAAATTTGAAGATTACAAAATGGTGTTTCTATCCAGAATGGTTTCAGAGTCAAACTTGAAGAACAAATTTTGAATTAGGATTTCTAGTTCCGGAATCGGAACGGTTCTAGTGTAACTCTTTCCATCCTGAATTATCGCAACGTCAACTAAACAAGTAGGCCCAGAGTTGGAAGTTGTTGTCAGGAGTTGTCAGGTCAGTGGGTACCCGCGGGTCAGAGCGGGTCAAGAGTTATTTTTGTTCACACCATCTTTATACGCAATATTTTGGGGCTTTATTTTACCGGAAAATTTACAATTTATGTTAAAATTTCATGTTTTCGCCAACGGTTGGCTCTTTTTTATGTCTTTATACATTATAAATGAAGAACAAACGAAGCTAAGATTGTTATTATATATTATAATATTGCTTTTATGATAAAATTATTTATTTCAATTCTATCTTGAATCTTCAGTGAAAAATATTTCAGTAATATTTCCCGAACATAATCA